>CM040406.1:67825881-68033381 GCA_022702515.1 Ilyophis sp. 1 JC-2022 | reverse complement strand
GTGTACCCTTGCACAAACTCACTGAAACACTGTGTACCCTTGCACAAACTCACTGAAACACTGTGTACCCTTGCACAAACTCACTGAAACACTGTGTACCCTTGCACAAACTCACTGAAACACTGCACTGTGCACAAAGTCACAAGGGAAAAGAAGGCCATGGATAATAAAATAAAATAAAAAAAATAAAATAAAATAATGTGAACCCAGGAGAAAAACATTACCTGCCTCCCCCTGGAAGGGCTGTGAAGAACAGGCTCCTGAGTGTGG
This sequence comes from Ilyophis sp. 1 JC-2022, assembly GCA_022702515.1. Classification (NCBI taxonomy): domain Eukaryota; kingdom Metazoa; phylum Chordata; class Actinopteri; order Anguilliformes; family Synaphobranchidae; genus Ilyophis; species Ilyophis sp. 1 JC-2022. The sequence continues at coordinate 68,033,111 of CM040406.1, read as the reverse complement.
CCCTGGAGACGGCAGGATTAAAGGCTTGCCGTTGTCTTTATTTTCTTAAATCTGGCTGTTTGCTCGCACAGTCTCGGGTTGCCTTTGAGCTCTAACGAGGCCTTGGGCTTTGTTTCTACAACACCTCAAACTTACTTATTTGTCGAGCTGAAAGTTTCTCTTACCCCACACACTGCAATGCTGTTGCAGGTGTAATCACTTCTGAGTGAAGTGTGTGTGTGCGAGCAAGCTCGTGTCTGTGTGTGTTGCAGGTGTAATCACTTCTGAGCGAAGTGTGTGTGTGCGAGCAAACGCGTGTCTGTGTGTGTTGCAGGTGTAATCACTTCTGAGTGAAGTGTGTGTGTGCTAGCAAGCACGTGTCTGTGTGTGTTGCAGGTGTAATCACTTCTGAGTGAAGTGTGTGTGTGCGTGTGAGCAAACGCGTGTCTGTGTGTGTTGCAGGTAGAAACACATTGGAGTAAAGTGTGTGTCTGTGCATACATTTGTATACATTTGTGTGTGTGTATACATTTATGTGTGCATGTATATATTTGCACTCATTTGTGTGTGTGTGTGTGTGTGTGTGTGTGTGTGTGTGCAAGCACATGTGTGTTTCTACATCTGTGTGAGAGCGTATGCACAGGAGTGTGCATTTGCACAAGAAAACCTTATTGTACATTGACAGGCTTGGTTTGGGGTGGGGCTCGGGACCTTGATGTAGGGAGGGGGCGGGGCTACAGAGCTAGGCTTGCAGTGGGTTGAATGATGAGCATCTGTGCTCCACGCCCCCAAGCCTGCTTAACTCCGCCTCCCTCTTGACATTTCTGTATTTTGACTCCGCCCATCTGACACATTTTAAACGGTCTGTAACATTGCGGCCGGCCCGGACACCCAATCTGTGGGTGTGTTGTGCGCCTTTCACATCTGGGACTATAAATAAGGCTTCGAATTAGCAAAGCTCAGTCTAAATATGCTTTATGAAAACAGTCGGCTGGCAGAATGGTGGCGATAATGAGCTGCCAGAGCTGCCATATCCCCCCCCCCCACATGCGACACCACACTGGGATATGGGGCTCGCATGCACCTCTGCTCCTAATGCCTCAGACGTGGTCCCACACTCTATTTTGGGGGGGAAATGTAATTAAACAGGCTGAAGTTACATCCACTGCAATCGTGACTACCCCCCTGTTCCCTTCTCATGTTAAAGTACCGAAGCTAAGCAGGTGTGGGCTCGGTTAGTACTGGGATGGGAGACCTCCTGGGAAAAATAAGTAGCTGCTGGAAGTGGTGTTGGTGGACCAGTAGGGGGCAGTCTTCCCTCTGGGCCAAAGAACAAACAGAAAGCGAATGACCCAGCACGGTGGTGGGGACACTGTGCTGTAGGAGGTGCTGTCGCCACTTTTTGAAAAGGGTAGAGGTGTTAACCCCAGTGTCCTGGCCAAATTCCCACAAAAAGATATCTAAATGTGGCCGCCGAATCATCCCCAACATCTGTTTGGCTACACAGCACCTTGCATGCCCGACCCACCCTGATTCCACACCGAGTTCTCAGTTGACCCACATTGTTAAATAAAGTTAAAGTAAATAAATAAATAAAAACATTTTAAATGTGATGCTTCAGTCAACTGCTGCACCTGCCAGAAGGCTTTTATTTTCAGTGGAGTCCCGCTGTTACCTTGCATCGCGCGTCTTACTTTGAAGTTTGGCTAGCTAAGGGCTGCAGTGTAGTGTAACAGTTAGTCAACTGGACTTGTAACCAGACTCGTTGCTAGGGCTCAGTCTTAAGGGGGCGGGTTTGGGGGATTGTGATCAATATATATTTCTGGTGGTGTTGGTGGGAGCAGGGGGAACCTGGACCCTTAAGGTCTGCCCATAGCAACGGGCCCATAGTGACGGGTCCTCTTGTAACGTAGAGGTTTCCGTTTAAACTCCCAGGTGGAGGTTGTAAGTCCTGTAAGTTGCTTTAGATAAGAGCATCTATTAAATGCTGAAGTAATGTCATTGTTGCATTACCTCACGGGTAATGTAATATAATGTTGGCGAGCATAAAAAAAAGATCAAATCAGGTCTATTTTGAGTTTCACCCCCTGATTTGGAATTCAGCCAATCGCGAAACAAAAGGGAGGGAACGGGAGCATTATTTGGGAGCACCTTAAAAATGATTGTTATAAATGCTTAATAAATTATTGATAACATTATATAATCATTAGTAAATACATTTTTTGGTGTTTATTTGACATCAACAAATAATGGCAAATTATGAAGGAGACCAGAGTTCAAATATTCACTAATGTTGACCAGCAAACTATAAACTGTATTTTCATGACCTGTAACATAACAGTAGTTATTAATGATTTATACTTACCTGTAACTGCACCATATTAATCTTCTGTCTTTCTACCCCTTCTTTCTTTCTTTCATTCCCTCTCTTTTTTCTCCTCTCTCTCTCTCTCTCCCCCCCCTCTCCCTCTCTCTCTCTCTCTCTCTCTCAGGTAGTGGAGCTAATCTCCAGTGCTATCGGAGACCAGGTGCAGGGCATCTACTATGAAAACTCCTCCACTGCTGAGGTGAGAATCCATGTTGTGCCCAACCATTGCCTCCCTTCCCTAATCGCACCGTAAAGACGGGGCACCCCAACCAAGCTCCACAACCCCTCGGGTTCATACCAGGGTCCAGAGCAAAACTTTAAAAAATATTTATTTATGTTTCTGTATTTAATACGTTTTAGACTTTAAGGTGACATCTAAACCTGGCTCTTAAACCTGATCTGCACATCCTTGACGATATTATCGTTGTAATGCATGCCATTAGTCTATTGCTATAAATGTATTTCTGATATAGATCTATATTATTCTATCTGTATCCTGTTGTGTCCGATGGGTTCAACACCCGCTTCCTGAACGTTCTGTACACAGCAAAATGTTTGGTGTAAAATCGTAATAGAGTTATTTTAAGTATATTGTCCCTATTGGCTTCATATAAAACATTCTTATTCTTAGTTAGTTCAACACTGTTTAGTGTGTATTTATCACTGTTTAGTGTTGCAATAACTCTTAGACTTGATTTGGCACAATTAAGAGTTGATTGAACACCATTAGGTTTGATTTAACACTATTAGAGATGATTTAACACTAAGTTGATTTTGTACAATTAAGCATTGGTGTAACACTCTTAGAGTTCATGTATCACTCCTGGAGTTTATTAATCAGTGTTAGAGTTGCTAGAGTTTATCACTTTTTTAGTGTGGACCTGTCGCTGCTAGAGTTGATTTAACACTTTTAGAATTGATTAGGCAGGAGGAATTTTTGGTCTGACTGAGGAGGAAGAGGAGGATTGCAGCACACTGGGAGAGTTGATTTAGCGTGAGGACTGTTGCTGTATATAGGGTCTGACTCAGTGTGTGATTGTTGAGGAAGAGGAGGATTGCAGCACACTGGTAGAGTTGATTTAGCGTGAGGACTGTTGCTGTGTAAAGGGTCTGACTCAGTGTGTGATGGTTGAGGAGGAGGAAGAGGAGGATTGCAGCACACTGGTAGAGTTGATTTAGTGTGAGGACTGTTGCTGTGTACAGGGTCTGACTCTGTGTGATTGTTGAGGAAGAGGAGGATTGCAGCACACTGGTAGAGTTGATTTAGCGTGAGGACTGTTGCTGTGTAAAGGGTCTGACTCAGTGTGTGATTGTTGAGGAAGAGGAGGATTGCAGCACACTGGTAGAGTTGATTTAGCGTGAGGACTTGCTGTGTACAGGGTCTGACTCAGTGTGTGATTGTTGAGGAAGAGGAGGATTGCAGCACACTGGTAGAGTTGATTTAGCGTGAGGACTGTTGCTGTGTAAAGGGTCTGACTCAGTGTGTGATTGTTGAGGAAGAGGAGGATTGCAGCACACTGGTAGAGTTGATTTAGCGTGAGGACTGTTGCTGTGTAAAGGGTCTGACTCAGTGTGTGATTGTTGAGGAGGAGGAAGAGGAGGATTGCAGCACACTGGTAGAGTTGATTTAGCGTGAGGACTGTTGCTGTGTAAAGGGTCTGACTCAGTGTGTGATTGTTGAGGAAGAGGAGGATTGCAGCACACTGGTAGAGTTGATTTAGCGTGAGGACTGTTGCTGTGTACAGGGTCTGACTCAGTGTGTGATTGTTGAGGAAGAGGAGGATTGCAGCACACTGGTAGAGTTGATTTAGCGTGAGGACTGTTGCTGTGTACAGGGTCTGACTCAGTGTGTGATTGTTGAGGAAGAGGAGGATTGCAGCACACTGGTAGAGTTGATTTAGCGTGAGGACTGTTGCTGTGTACAGGGTCTGACTCAGTGTGTGATTGTTGAGGAAGAGGAGGATTGCAGCACACTGGTAGAGTTGATTTAGCGTGAGGACTGTTGCTGTGTACAGGGTCTGACTCAGTGTGTGATTGTTGAGGAAGAGGAGGATTGCAGCACACTGGTAGAGTTGATTTAGCGTGAGGACTGTTGCTGTGTACAGGGTCTGACTCAGTGTGTGATTGTTGAGGAAGAGGAGGATTGCAGCACACTGGTAGAGTTGATTTAGCATGAGGACTGTTGCTGTGTAAAGGGTCTGACTCAGTGTGTGATTGTTGAGGAAGAGGAGGATTGCAGCACACTGGTAGAGTTGATTTAGCGTGAGGACTGTTGCTGTGTACAGGGTCTGACTCAGTGTGTGATTGTTGAGGAAGAGGAGGATTGCAGCACACTGGTAGAGTTGATTTAGCGTGAGGACTGTTGCTGTGTACAGGGTCTGACTCAGTGTGTGATTGTTGAGGAAGAGGAGGGTTGCAGCACACTGGTAGAGTTGATTTAGCGTGAGGACTGTTGCTGTGTAAAGGGTCTGACTCAGTGTGTGATGGTTGAGGAGGAGGAAGAGGAGGATTGCAGCACACTGGTAGAGTTGGTTTAGCATGAGGACTGTTGCTGTGTAAAGGGTCTGACTCAGTGTGTGATTGTTGAGGAAGAGGAGGATTGCAGCACACTGGTAGAGTTGATTTAGCGTGAGGACTGTTGCTGTGTACAGGGTCTGACTCAGTGTGTGATTGTTGAGGAAGAGGAGGATTGCAGCACACTGGTAGAGTTGATTTAGCGTGAGGACTGTTGCTGTGTACAGGGTCTGACTCAGTGTGTGATTGTTGAGGAAGAGGAGGATTGCAGCACACTGGTAGAGACTTTCCCTCTGAATTATGAATGGCAAATAGAAAGTTATCAAGTCAAGAGGAAGGCAGCGATATTAGCAGTAGTAGCAGATATGTGTCTGGATGTATTTCCTCCTGAATGGGGGGGGGGGGGGTGAGGGGGGGCTTGGAGAAGTGGAGGGGGGACGGCTGTGGGTCGAGTTACCTTTCGAAGGAACGAATTTCCGAGCAGAGGACAGAGCCCTGTTTTCCTCCTCGGCCCCCTGGGTTCGATTTCACCCCCCCCACCAACTGCACTCCACACACCCCCACTTTCTATTTTCTCTCCCCGTTTCTCTAAGTAACAGGTATTAATTGTTACAAGAGTCTTACCCCACCTTGACCACTTATGTTACGTCTGGTTATTTTGAGACCTTTAAGTCTGGATTCTCTTGTTTTATCGTTTTTCTTCAGTTCCTGTATTAACAGAACAGCAAACAAAAAAAAATCTTGGAATGTTGGTGTTTAAATTCTCTGTTAACATTGGCTTGCAAGTTGTAGTTTTGGAAACTTGGGGGGAAAAAAACCTAAATGAGAACCCATACAGGGTTTTCTTTTTAATTATTACTTTTTTTTTGTTCAAGATAATTTATGATGTATCGTGCATCTGAATGTGTGGAAATTAGAGTATAATTTGGACGTGTATAAAATGAATTGCCTGTTTGATTTATTTATTTAAAAAAATTAAGGAGAGCAATCCTGTCGATGACATCACAATATCCTCCTGGGAGGAGCAGACGTTCTTCTCCCATGGTGCTTTGCTGGCAAAGAGCTGCCAAGCAGCCATGGAGCTGGCCATGCATGACAACAAGGCCCAGGCAGTGGCCTTCCAGTATGGCAAACACATGTCACTGGGACACAAGGTGAGAGAGGGAGAGAGGGAGGGAGGGAGGGAGAGGTAATTAAAATTGGGGAAATAAATAAATACAAATTTTGAGTCACAAAATTATTTTGTATTATAGTTTGATAATTTTATAGCTCATAATTATGTTTTTGGTTCTCTGTAGAGATCTGTTTCTGTTGTGAAGGTTTTGTTTTATTGGGTGATTCATTCCTGACACAAAACGTCTTATCCTGTTGAGACTCTGTTTCTGTGTACATAAAGGTCACGCTTTTATTAAAGGTTCTATAGCCTTCATCGTGGAACATGAATAAAACCTTTATTACTACTGTATAACACGCTTATAAGCATTCATAGACACTTGTACAGTCAGAGGGTTGATTTTAAGTCATGTGATTACAAAGGTTATGTCACATTCTAAAGTATCTTTTTACAGTTACAGTTAAAATAATGAGAATTTTTAAATCACAATGTGATCAAACCCTGGATGCAGCTGATGCCAGGTGAACTGAAGTCTCATTCTTACTGATTTAATGTAAAAATCATGTATTTTTGCATTGAGATGGTTGCCCTGGAAACTCTGGTACAAATAATCTTAACACCAAACTCGTTTAGTGTCGCTTTTCAAAATGAGCACAGATTCCCTTCCAAAAAATAACCCCCCCCCTTCCATAGACATCACAAGGGTTTGGAAATTATACAGTGATGTTATATAGAGTTTAATGAAGCCTTTTTTATCCTTTGGATTTGTTTTTGGCGGTGGAATACTGATAAATTGATAAAATACATGTTGAGGATTTAGATTACTCGGTAAAGTGTGAGAGTTGTATCTGTAGATGCACGCGTGTGCTTTCCCTGTGTGTAGTGAATCTGTAACCGCACGCGTGTGCTTGCCCTGTGTGCAATGAATCTGTAGACGCACACGTGTGCTTCCTCTGTCTGTAATGAATCTGTAGACGCACGCGTGTGCTTGCCCTGTGTGTAATGAATCTGTAGACGCACGCGTGTGCTTGCCCTGTGTGTAATGAATCTGTAGACACACGCGTGTGCTTGCCCTGTGTGTAATCATCAGTACAGCTCTGAAAGGCTCTGTGAGCCTGGAGTCACCGGGTTGGCAACGCTTCTCACATTTGACGACCCAAAACATAAGCAATGTGAAGGAAATGTCCTCCCTCGCTCGGTGATATATCACGCTTATCCCCTCTCCTTATTTTAATCATCTCAGTACTAGGGATGTTCCGAACGACTCATTTCCCTGACGTTTAAACGGAAGTTTAAACTTAGACTAGTCGGCTAGTCTAAAAGTAAGAAAACACTCAGAAAACAGTCAAAATTGGAGCACAATTTAATCTATAAGGTTAAACATTGTCCGAAAAAATATTGCGCATATTATAAGAGCCATTTGAAACCGTTAATCACATTCTTCAATAACCAAATCGTATTTTAAATGCCGCTGAAATGTGGCACTTTGCGCCTTGCATTATGAAGATTGCACATTACCCTACAAAACATGACAACAACTCACTAAATAAAAGTTTACAAATAACATTTATTGAAAACAATATTCAACGTAACAAAACATTTTTAGGAAACGTGCCTGATCATTACAACGGCATTTTCATTGGGTGAACGCGATCGCATAGCAAATACAGTAAAAAATTATAATCGGTCATCAGAAAAACTACCAATAATAGGAACACAAAAAAATAACAATTAGGCCGACTGATGGACGTGACATTAGATTTTATTAGTTTTATTGGGCTATTCAACAATGCGATAGGCCTACTTACTCTTTCCACCTCGCTGGTTTAATTTGCAGGGCAAACAGGCTAATGCGTTTTGTTTTTTTCCTTCATTTCTTTTATTTATTTTTTTAAACCGGCGTTGTTAACATTAGTAACGGATGCTCGTTTTTTTATAAAGCAACATTTGACCAGGAAAACATGACATTTCAGTGCAAATTATGTCAATATGTAATTTAAATGTGTACATTAATAAAATAATAAGTTTAACCGACTAATATTTCTGGTGCCGACTAGCGAGGGTAGCAACGTTTAATCGACTAGTCGACTAAACGCGCACATCCCTACTCAGTACAGTACAGAGAGAGGCTAGCGTACGACCTTTATTACTGTCAGTTCTGGGTTACTGGGATGCCCTGCTGCCATTGGTTCTCACTGGCTCCGCCCCTTTCTCGGACACAGACTGTAGATAAACGCTCTGCTGCGGATAATCGTCTTCTCCGGCATCTTCGTCCCATCTCATCGCTAACCGTCCCGTGTAATCATCACCAGCTCCCAGTCAAATTTAGATTGTGTTACAAGGTCATAGCCTCGGTGTGTAAAGCCCCCCCAGGGGCCCGTTGACCCCTCCTTCATTAGCCGGCTCTTCCGCGACTCCGCCCTCCCACCCAACCGCACGTCCTGATTCCCTGCATTAGGGGGAATACCTCGGACTCTCCTGCTACTCTTTCTGCAGAGTGTATGACGGGACCGTCTCCCTGCCGGTGGGACACTGCACGCTTTTACTTTTTACTTTTTACTTCTCTGCCCTCCTTTTGGAAGATTTTATCTGTTTTATATAATTTTATTTGCTGTATATCTAATCTTTGTTTTAAATATATAATCTCTGCCCTCCTTTTGGAAGATTTTATCTGTTTTATATAATTTTATTTGCTGAATATCTAATCTTTCACTACTTTATTTCCAAAGTTTCAGTTCGTATAACATAATTTACATTACATTACATTATAGGCATTTAGCAGACGCTCTTATCCAGAGCGACTTACACATCATTTATTTTGCATTTATACATAGTATCCATTAATACAGCTGGATATATACTGAAGCAATGCAGGTGAAGTACCTTGCTCAAGGGTACAACAGTGTCCGACCTGGGAATCAAACTTGCAACCTTTCGGTTACAAACCCAGTTCCTTAACCATTATACCACACTGCCGCCCTTAAATAACAACTGTCAGCAATAATAATGATTATAATAATCTGTGAAATACAGTATGTAATTGACATGTTTGAGTGTGCACATACACACACACACACACATATACACGCACTTGTACATACCAGTTTCATGTTTTGCTTATTTTACTTGCAGTGATCCTCTATGATTGGATGAATAATTGTGTTTGTGTGTTTTCCCGTGTTCCAGATGAACTCTGACCTCCAGCCCTTTGTGAAGGGGGGTTCGGGGGACCCTGTTTCCTTCAGCTTGAATTCGGCTCCTGTGGTCTTCCACCGTCACATCGTGGGACAGGAGAGCTGGGCCCTGCAGCTACAGCAGGTACAGGCTTCGCCCCCCGGAGACACCTGTCCTCACCTCGGCTCACCTGGGCACTGCAAGCTCACTTTAGTGCACCTTCGGTTTCCAGGGATTATTATAACATATTATAACATCTCTTACCCTTTGTGTGTGTCTCTTTCCCTCTCTCTTCTGTCTTTTCTTTCTCTCTGTCCCTCTCTTTCTCTCTGTCTCTCTCTCTTTCTCTCTCTTCCTCTTTATCTCTGTCCCTCTTTCTGTCTTTCTGTTCCTCTCTCTCTCTCTCTCTCTCTCTCTCTCTCTCTTTCTCAGGCCACCACGATTGGAAGGCAGGTGGACTACACAAAGGTGAGCAGCTCAGCCATCTCTTTTTTTTATTTTTTTTTATTTTATTTTTTAAATTGGCATTATTATTTAATCTGTTTTGGCTGTGATTATTAAGACAGTTCCCTCTTACACAGTAATTTACAAATGTAATGCTTTATAGCCACATGTCTCACTTAAGCAATAAGCTGCTGGATTTCAACTGACACAGTAAACATTTGTCGCCTTCTGTATGTTTTATACTGTCACTCAAAGGGAGAGCACGCTACACAGCTAAAAGGAGAGCGGACAGTCCGTCCTCTTTGCATATAAACGACACTTTATTTAGACAGGAGGGAAGCTGAGAGGGTTACAGATGGAGCTGGGATCACAGTACAGAGAGTGCCATGGTGGGGATTCGAACCCCTGGCTGCATGGGTGGGGGCGTATATTAGTTTAGAGTCAGCCATCCAACAGGCTGCACCAAACGGTCTCCCCATCTTCACCTTCATTAAAAATACAGTTAATCTTTACATACAATCAGTTTGTGCTTCAGAAAGGTGGTATCTGCACATCTGAAAAGCGTCTTCGCAGGTCCGAACAACTGAAGCGCAAAAGCTAAATATCTAAAGAAGAAACGCTTTACTGCAACACTCCGATCTTGCTACACAGAAAACTTTAATGCTGACGCTTCAGACAGAGACCTTCGTCGGAGCAAATATGTGTGCAGAAAATATTTTTTTCTATATGTACAATCAGTTTGAAAATGGATATTTAATGAAGCAATTCAGGTAAAGTACCTTGCCCAAGGGTTCAATAGCCGTGTCTCTCTACTGGGATTTGAACCAGTAACCTCGGGACCCAATGCACCTGAACCGTCAAGGTACCTGTACGCAGAAACACACCTGTGTGAGGTTTTACTCCTCTGACTGAAATGTTGCACTCATCGATGGGCACATAAAAACCCAAATGTTCAGGTCTCATTACAACAACGAGCTCCTTCTTCTTTCTTTTATCATTCAGTCTTTCCTCTCCCCCCCCCTGGAGGGATACAGGGGGGTGGGGGGGCACAGTGGTGTCTTCTTTTTTTGGGGGCGGGGGGGTGGTTGCAAGAGGGGGATCTGTTAGCTGTAACTGATAGCGGAAAGAAAATTCACTCTCCAAAGTCAGATGGAAAAAGAACCAAGGGACAGATCAGGGTAGCAGGAGAAGTTTGAAGGAGGGAGGGGCGGGGGGGTGAGGCGGGGAGGGGGGGGGGGGTGGATCTCGGATCTCGAGTCGCGTCTGTAATCGGACCGGGGAGGAATACGGGGATAGGGTACCAGGCCTATTTGTGGAGGAGACAGGGCGGCTCTGTGACAATGACATCAGAGATGGGACACAAGGAGGCAAAAGTTTCTCCTCGTCTACCGCCCCTCCCACAGACCAACAGGGACTCTACTGCCCCTCCCACAGACCAACAGGGACTCTACCGCCCCTCCCACAGACCAACAGGGACTCTACTGCCCCTCCCACAGACCAACAGGAACTCTACAGCCCCTCCCACAGACCAACAGGGACTCTACTGCCCCTCCCACAGACCAACAGGGACTCTACTGCCCCTCCCACAGACCAACAGGGACTCTACTGCCCCTCCCACAGACCAACAGGGACTCTACAGCCCCTCCCACAGACCAACAGGGACTCTACTGCCCCTCCCACAGACCAACAGGGACTCTACTGCCCCTCCCACAGACCAACAGGGACTCTACTGCCCCTCCCACAGACTAACAGGGACTCTACTGCCCCTCCCACAGACCAACAGGGACTCTACTGCCCCTCCCACAGACCAACAGGGACTCTACTGCCCCTCCCAAACCCCCGAGAGACCCATCCCCTTAATGGCAGGGCCACAGCGGGACAACTTAATATATTTTAATATATTATCAAGATCAGAAAAGGTATACTTTTGTAAAAAAAGGAATATACTGCCAATATTTTGAAATAAAATATATGATCAATAATAGAAAAGATATTGCAACATTTTAAGAATTATACTTTATTGTGGAAATACGTGGAAATAAAAACATACACTGTCGACATAAGAGTAGTAGTCGATGAGATTTCAGTTATAGCTTAACATGTAGGCCTAATTGGCCTGATATGTCATAGTGGAGTTCAAAGGGTAGAAATAAAAGCAATAGGTGAAAGTATACATTGAATAGCCTAATGCTATAACGGCATGCAATTATACATCTACTCATATAGCTTTAGAATACTTCTAAAAAGGATTTGAAATGTAAACAGACAAAGATTTAGATCCAATCGCTTCCGATCAATATTATCATGTTAGCTATCAATATTGGTATGAGGCATAAGAGAAATAGAGAAATAGCCTCCACAAAACTTCAGTAGGAAAATACTAAGCCTTTTTGTACAGGTCACTATCATGGGTGGCAGGACATACTCTAAGACTATGAATGAGGCACTTTGAGAGATGGTTTGAACCAATCTGCCCAGTGATGAGTACATGTTGTTTGAAATACAGTAGACCAACATTGCTACAGAACTGTATAGCAGTCAGATATAAAAAAGTGAGAATTGGAAATCCCTGATGGTGTAGAGAGCTGAAGTTTGGCTTGATGGTGCTCATTTCCTGTCTTTTGCTGCCTTTGACCAAGCCAAACTTAACACTTAAAACATTTTATTTTTGTTTTAAATAAAAAATATGAGTAAATATACACATTATTGCCACTTTTAGCGATCACTTTGAAATATATTCCTCATTATATTTTACAGAAGATATATATATATATATATGTATATATTTTTGTGAGGAAATAATCATTCTGTACACACTAGCTCTGGCTGCTGCAGCAGCAGCAGTGTAGGAAATATCTATATAGCTGTGGGGTCTCGGATCTTACTCAAGAAGGGCTGGAGCGGGTGCAGGCTTGGCATTAAAATACCTGATTCGACGAAGCAAGATTTTGATTGAGCACCATAATTAGTTGATTTGTTGAATCAGGTGTATTAGCTCTGGCCCGGGGCAGAAGGGTCCGCCCACACCGGGCCTTTATCAGATGGGATTAGACACCTCTGGTCCACAAGATAAATAGTCTTGAGTTTTATCTCGATGTACTGCGCGGATAGTGCGCGGTTTCACTGAATGCTGTATTCAGAGCACAGAGTTAAGATCTGCCCAGTTAGCTTCTTTTTTTTTGGGGGGGGGGGGGGCAGTTTGTACTGTTTTCTTACCTCCTTCCTTTTTATTTATTGGGGGGAGACAGAAAAGGGAAAGCAGAAATGTGTGGATGAAGAGGAAGTGGAATGAGATGAGGCATATGGAGGAGCTGAGAGCCCCCGTAACCCCCCCCCCCCCCCCCCCCCAAAAGGAAGTTTTCTCTCACATTAGCGCCAGGCTGTCATGCTCAGTGCTGCTGTTTGTTAAGACGAGCCCCAGAGGGGCTTTTTAGCACAACTTGTCCCAGAATTCATTAGCAAAACTGCCTTCAGCTAAAACGGTCCTAAGTAAAGCAGGTCTTTGCCAGGCAGAAGGAAGGAAGGAGGTGAGGTGTGTCTGGGTTACTGTGTGTGTGTGTGTGTGTGTGTGTGTGTGTGTGTGTGTGTGTGTGTGCGCGCGGGTGGATGGGTGTGTGTGTGTGTGTGCGCGGGTGGATGGGTGTGTGCATGCGTGAGTGAGTGTGCATGAGTATGTGAATGTGTGTGCCTATGCGTACGCAAGTGTGAGGTGTGTGTGTGTGTGTGTGTGTGTGTGTGTGTGTGTGTACATGCGAGTGTGTGGTGTATGAGTTCGCGAGTGTGCACGAGTTTGTTGTGTGCGTGAGTGTGCATGTGTGTGCACATCTGGGGTTGTGGGGGTGTGTGAGTGTGCGAGTTTGTTGTGTGCGTGAATGTGTGCCTGCACGTATGCGAGTGTGTGGTGCGTGTGTGCGCATGCGTACGAGTGTGTGGTGTGTGTATGTGCGTGCCTGTGTGACGTGTGCACATGCATGTATGTGTGTGTGTGTGTGTGGACATGTGCGTGCAGAAAGTAGAGAAACATTGGCGTGTTATGTCCTAACATCAGAGACCTGAGACATTAAATGGAATTGTTTTGAAGTGCTGCACTCCAAAAACATGTCAGCTTCGGCCCAGACCAAATTAGATCTGGGGGTTTGGGGGTGTGGGGGGAGCACACAAGAACGTCATAATTTAAATTTTAAATACATTTTTTCTGTTGACTTTCATCCACATTGGCTTGTTCTCACATGGAGCATGTTCTGCCATTGATGGAGCAACTGAGCATTTTTTCCCCTGAATATTTATTTTGGCTACAGGGAGAGGAGGATTCTGGGATACCATTGGCACCAACCGCCTTGGCCCACCTTTGATCAGTGCAGCTCAAGATTTTCAAAGGTTTTTGAACATTGCTTGTGTGATTTGATATCAAACTAAGTGAGATCTCTGTCTCTGTAGCAGTCGTGCTCTTTTGTAGGACGGCGTGACCGCCAGGCTTCCGGCGGAGTTAGCGGGTTTCGGACTGAGGCTCTGCGTCCGCTCAGAAGATCCGTGTTGAGTTCGCAAACGGCCACTGCAGCGTTTAGCAGGCTAAGCGTGGGGCGTGAAACAATCGCCTGTTACGCTGTTGTTACGCTGTTCTGCGGGTCACCGGATGCTGGTGGTTAGCAGACTGAACAGATGTCCCTGTGGCTGTGGGGCTGGAGAGAATAGTGCAGAGGTCCCGCACAAGAGTGGAGGGCAAGAGGAGCGAACACCATGCAGGCAGCGCTACCCTCGAGGCGTGAGGCCAGACGGCTACACTAGCCAGCTAAGAACGCGCGCTGCCGTTGTTCACTTCCACCGCTCTCCAACTCAGTAACTGCCAGCCAGAGAAGCATGTATTCCTCCAGCAGCACTGGACCAGACAGCCTGTTTCTGGATTTCACTCACAACTTCTGTTATTAATGAATTTAAAATAGGTTGCGTGTATGCCCTTGTGTTTATTATAGAATGCTTTACTGTGATCTAATATACGAATGAACCGCCGCTGGAATGGGCAGCTGATTGGCTGATGATTATGAACAGGGGTGATTGGTGGAAATGAGAACTCGCACACAGACACACAGACACACAGACACACAGACACACAGACACACAGACACACACACACAGACACACACACACACACACACACACAGACACACACACACAGACACACACACACACACACACACACACACACACACAGACACACACACACACAGACACACACACACAGACACACACACAGACACACACACACAGACACACACACACAGACACACACACACAGACACACACACACAGACACACACACACAGACACACACACACAGACACACACACACACACACACACACACACAGACACACACAGACACACACACACAGACACACACACACAGACACACACAGACACACACACACACACACACACACACACACACACAGACTCCAGGAATGGAACTTCCCACCCAGTACTTGTAAGTTATAATTAGCGTTTAGGTACAGGGCTAAAAGTGAACTGTTTCATGCTGCTGTGGAATGAGATGGGTGCCACTGGCTCATCGTGGGGAGGGGGGGGGTTTAAAATAACGTAAAACGTTATCTGCGTTCCTTCCGCAGCTCCGGAGAATGATCAACGCAGGGAATGGCGTGAGCTCTGCCATCGACCTCTGTCGTTACCATGGAAACAAAGCCTTGGAGGCCATCGAGTGCTTCCCGCCCTCGGAGGCCCGGTCCGCTCTGGAGAACATCGCCGGCGCTGTCACCAAATTCTGACCCGGCTGGCAGGGGTGGGCTGGAAAACCCCGCTCACCAGCCACATGGACTTCTAACTTGCCCTCAGCGCCAGATCCGGCCGGATCGCAGGAGGACGCTGAGGTTCTGATCCAATCAGGCCTGGAACAGAATATGGCCTGATCTGTCACAGGGAGCCCCTCTGATCTACCAAACCCTGAGAGGGTTAGAGGGTCGGCCCAAAAGCCCTTTGACTGATATCACAGTGCGGTTGCTGCCGTAACTTTGCTGAAAGATTGGTTTTGGAAAACCAATAAAAAAGAATGTATTCTATATCTGTGTGTGTGCGTGTGCGTATGTGTGTGTGTGTGTGTGATTGTTGCAGTCCCCTTTGTGTCAGAATTGTGAGCAGGGTGTACAGCAGTTCTATGGCCTCATTTGATGTGGGGGAGGGGATTCTGTGTTTTTTATGTTTATATATTTAAAATAATATTACTCTTCATGGTGCAGCGAGGACGGGGACGGGGACGGGGACGGGGACAGGGATGAGACGGGGGTGTGGAGAGAAAAGGTCACAGCGCCTGCCCGGACCGTGCCAGAAGCTCACTTGAAGCTGCGCGGGGCAGAAATAATTAATGAGCCTCACTCCCGTGACCTCAGCAAATGGACAGGAAATGCGGCGGTATCGATTGTGCCGTGCGCGCACTGGCGCCAGGGAGGGGGTCTGTGGTTTCCCCCAGCGCCCCCCGGACCCCGGGGCGTGAAGCGGGCGGGCGTCGCCGGGGCCTCCCCACACCTCCGGGCCAGCGGGGGCGAACTAGGGCACGGCCCCTGTGAAGGACAAGCAGTGCCTACTGCAGCCCCGAACAGAGGACGTTTAAAAAGTTTAGCACGGTCTCCTGGATTCGTGTGCCCTCCTCCTCATCCTCTTCTCTCTCTCGCTTCCCCTTCCTCGTGTCGGTGGAGAGGTTAGCGGGATGCGTCGGTGGAGAGGTTAGCGCTGCCTTCACTCTCGGTGCAGAGTGCTCTCTCTGGTCAGCCTCGGGCCATCGCTGAAATATTCATCTGTGCCGTTAGCGGACATGCGGACACTGAGAGGAAACTAAAATGGGCGGGGGCGGAGTTAAAAAAACTAAAATAAAAAAAAACCCAGTGCAAAATACATTTCTAACCAAGGCAAATAAACTGTCATGTTGTCATATGGAAGTTATATATATATATACATATATATATATATATATACACACACACTTAAATGTCTTTTTTTAAATTTTATTCAAAGACTTGAAAGTGATTATTTTTATTTTTTGTTGTGTATGTTTGATTTTGCGGCACAATGATTTACACACGGGGCCTCGTGTGTGCGTGTGTGTGCGTGCGTGTGTGTGCGTTTGGTGTGTGTGTGTGTGTGTGCGCGTTTGGTGTGTGCGTGCGTGCGTGCGTTGTGTGCGTGCGTGCGTGCGTGCGTGTGTTTTGGGAGGGGGCAGCGGCAGCACCCCGCTGACATGCAGAGTACCCGCTCCAGATCACGCGTGGCAGGGACACCCGACACTCTCTGTTTTTGTTCATAGAGATGATTTCTGTGGTTTTGCACGTGTGTGCAACCCGAGCGAGCCGTCGACAAGAAGGGGCTGAGTTTACATTAGCCACGCGGCCCCCTACCTCACTGCGCACTGTAATTACAGCTGGGGCACTGCAGACAGCCAGCGCAGCAAAACCATTCTCTTACAGCTGCTCCATCTCGAGAGAGAGAGAGAGAGAGAGAGAGAGAGGTGAAGATCTCACCCACTCACCCCATCCCACCCAAAATGGTGAGCAGGTGGAGTAAGGAGTAAGGTGGAGTTTAAGCCTTGAGACCAACAACCCCCACCCCCCCTCCGGAAAAAGTGGGTGGAGTGGGTTTGGGTGAAGTTTGAAACCAAAGTTAACAATTGCAAAAGTTTACAAATTCACAATGTATGACTCCTAACAGAGAGAGAGAGAGGGCGACAGAGAGCTCAGTAAATTCCAGTGTCCCACCCCCTGTGTGTTTAGATATATATATATAAAGATTTGATATTGGACAGTAGGGATGGAGTTCTGGTTTCAGGGGGCGGAGTCTGGTTTGTCCCAAATGTTCTTTCTTAGAATCTAGAATGCTTTAATTCCGACTGTCTAAACAAAGGCTATAGTGACTGCAAGCCCAAAAGATTAATTTATTTAGGTGAATTTGTTCATCGTAATTTGATGACAGTAGGGTTGTAGCAGATCAGTGTCTCTGTCACCCTCACTCTGCTGGTTTTCTTTCCCATTGCTTCCTTTCTATTGTTTTTTCTATTTTGTTCTATTTTCGTTTTTTCGATTTTGTCACCAGCGATCGACTCGGTAGCACGCTGCCAATTTGTGATTAAGTGAAATATATCACGATTTCAGTTCATTATATATAAATATCCCCAATCTCGACAAAAGAATGGTGTAGGCCGGTGTATAGTGCAAATGTTGCTGGTTGGTTCTGTATATGATTTAGATTTTGCTTGTGATTCTGTAAATAACTGAGTCTGTATGTGATCATCTTGGATCATTTGAGTGTTTGGTAAATGGTGTCGTATAGGCCCATATGGGCTGGGTACCCTGAAGAGGTGCAGGACACTTAAATAAATTAAATAAAAATTAATCAAATATATATATATATATATATATATATAAATGCGGGACGGATATGGACCCTCAATCACTCCTCCAGTTCACCTAAACATGAAACACCTGTTAATCCCGGAGTCGTGCATATTAAATCATTCACCTCGGTATGAACGATGTGGTCTTTTTTTCTCTCGGGAAGTAAAAAAAATGAGCAGGCAAGTCTTAACGGCGTATTAACGAGCGTATGTTCGATGAACGGTACCTGATGATCACAGCCCCCCGCTCGTGCTCCCTCGCTCTATACGCCGGTCGGCTACCTGTGCGCGTGTCTCACGCCTCATCGCCTGACGGATCAGACCGCCGGCTCGCGCTGCCACGAGACGGCCCATTAGCTGAATAATGACTGCTGCGCTGACTGAGCACAGAGAGGGGACGGGCTAGCCTGCACGTCTCGACGCGTTTTAATTTGCACATTGCACCATTCTCTCTCTCTTATATCGCGCTAATATAGACGTCGTTACAAGCAGCACATTTGGCATTTGACTTGTCTGATGTCCTCGTTTTTTTTATTTTTTTTAAAGCTGCGTTAAAAACGGTGGTCACTGATTTCTCTAACCGTATCAGAATTTAAAACCATAAAGCAACACAAACCTTTTCTTCGAAAACAACCACACTGATGGTAGGCTATTCCCCCATTATAAACAATGAAATGGGTTTTATTTATATAAATTTCGGTTTATGGCTGACTGAGCTGGTTGGACGAGTAAATGAATGAGCCTACTTTTGGGAACTGAGAATTTTACAATCTATATTGCGGGACAGCCATTGTTTTATAATGGATGCAATCACTCCTGGACGTAGTTCCCAGGTTCTCTAACTGGGGGTGCACAGAACCCTGTCCTCTTTTTTAAATATTTTGTTTGTATTTTTCAATTTCATAAATTACATATTTAGGCTTTCAGATGAAATATTGTTTCTGGTTAACTAAAAGGCTACATGTTTTGTGCATGTCCCTGATATAACGACATGAGTACTTAGATATGTTTGCATGTACTAGTATGTTAAATAGGCTCTGCTATGTAGTTATTTCAGTGGAACTTGAAAAGTTTTGGCACCCCTACTGTACTTTTTGGGCAAGTGAACTAAGGATGCAACAACCCCCAAAAAATCCACTAGAGGGAGATGCCAGCCCACTTAAGCCTGGCCTATAGAGTAACTGATCTGTTTTAATGAAACCAGCCAGAAAAAAACTGCTTGAGAAAGTTCACACATCTCTGACTGTTATTCTAAAGACAAAACTACAATAGTTGATCTAAGAATATAGCAAATGTTTCTTTTGGAATTTCAATGATGTGAATTCAAATGAACTTTGGACATAGTGGTTGGTTGTAGATGTAAATGAACTTTGGACATAGTGGTTGGTTGTAGATGTAAATGAACTTTGGACATAGTGGTTGGTTGTAGATGTAAATGAACTTTGGACATAGTGGTTGGTTGTAGATGTAAATGAACTTTGGACATAGTGGTTGGTTGTAGATGTAAATGAACTTTGGACATAGTGGTTGGTTGTAGATGTAAATGAACTTTGGACATAGTGGTTGGTTGTAGATGTAAATGAACTTTGGACATAGTGGTTGGTTGTAGATGTAAATGAACTTTGGACATAGTGGTTGGTTGTAGATGTAAATGAACTTTGGACATAGTGGTTGGTTGTAGATGTAAATTAACTTTGGACATAGTGGTTGGTTGTAGATGTAAATGAACTTTGGACATAGTGGTTGGTTGTAGATGTAAATGAACTTTGGACATAGTGGTTGGTTGTAGATGTAAATGAACTTTGGACATAGTGGTTGGTTGTAGATGTAAATGAACTTTGGACATAGTGGTTGGTTGTAGATGTAATTTGTAATGTAACTAAGTAGCTCATATATACATACATACAGTGAGCACCATAATTCATTGGACCGTGACACATCTTTTGTTATTTTGGTTCTGTACTCTAGCACTTGAGTTTGAAAGGATACAATGACAATAAGGTTGAAGTGCAGACTGTCAGCTTTAATTTGAGGGTATTTTCATCCATATCAGATGAACTGTTAGCTTAATCTCACACTGAAGAAAGAGAGAAATCCAACCTTTAATTTAAGTACATTTATTAAAAGAAAAAAAAATCCCTCATCAAGAAATAATTATTTTAACAAAACCACACGTGCCACAATTATTGGCACCCCTGCATTTTTATATAGAATAAAGTAATAATTTTTAATATTTGGTCCCATATCCTTTGCATGCCATGACTTCCTGATGTCTGTGACCTCATCAAAAGACTCTTGATATCTTATTCTCTGGTACTCTTACAAGCGATACTATAACTATAATACTAATACTCTGCATTTGAATAGATCTCTATTGGAATTGGGGGGTGGAACTAGATTTAGCTGTAAATTACACTGGAACAGTATGGAAGACATGGTTGGCTAAATGGCTGTAAGTTATCAAGGGTCTAACGTATCTAACAAGCCTTAAACCATCACTCTGCTGCCAGAAATACAGTAGATATGGATGCATAACTTGAAGGGTTTCTTCTGACTTATTTTTTCAGAGTTCAATAGGAAGTCATGGCATGCAAAGGATATGCGACCAAATATTTAAAAAAATTTAAAATTACTTTATTTTATATATAAATGCAGGAGTGCCAATAATTGTGGCACATGTGGTTTTGTTAAAAAAAAAAAAATTGGGGATTTTGTTTCTCATGAATTTACATAATAAATTTAAGGTTGGATTTTTTCAGTGAGACATTAAGCTAATTCAACAAACGGTGCATTTTTTATAACCCTTTTTACTCATCTTTACCAGGGGTGCCAATAATAGTGGAGGGCACTGTACATATAAATATATAACTGACCCCATCCACAAACAACCACTATGTCTAAAGTGGTCTTATATATAAGAGCACATAGCAATGTAGTTTAGATTGAGTGATGATAACAGTCCCACTCTGAAAAGGTCACAAAGGTCACAGAAACACAATACTGAACGGTCTGGTGTTGATGCAGGAGTTACACTCATTCATGTTTGCCAGGACATTGGTTTTTTTTCTGAAGCTACTGTCAAATCACACCTGCATGAAACTCGGATCACTCAGTGAGTGACAGTTTACCTGAAAAACACACCTGTCTGAGGAGGGGAATGCTTTGATGCAGGAATGTGGACGTGGCCAGGTGCGTGACCGTGGTCCCCGTCTAGATCCAGCCGTCCCACGTGCATCTTACCTGTTCTAGGACGTCAAACGCACAGAAACGGGTCAGAATTATGAGTCTGCTGGAGCGTTTCAGTCTGACAGAGGATGCCATTAACGCCTCTCCTAAGCTGCGCTTGTGGGTGGTGCTGCCTCCATTAAAACGTCGGTGAAGAACAGTGCTGAAGCTTGCACAAGGCCCTCCTTCGCTGTCTGTCAAAGGACCGCTCGTCCCTAAGCTTGCACAAGGCCCTCCTTCGCTGTCTGTCAAAGGACCGCTCGTCTCTAAGCTTGCACAAGGCCCTCCTTCGCTCTCTGTCAAAGGACCGCTCGTCCCTAAGCTTGCACAAGGCCCTCCTTCGCTCTCTGTCAAAGGACCGCTCGTCCCTAAGCTTGCACAAGGCCCTCCTTCGCTCTCTGTCAAAGGACCGCTCGTCCCTAAGCTTGCACAAGGCCCTCCTTCGCTGTCTGTCAAAGGACCGCTCGTCCCTAAGCTTGCACAAAGCCCTCCTTCGCTCTCTGTCAAAGGACCGCTCGTCCCTAAGCTTGCACAAGGCCCTCCTTCGCTCTCTGTCAAAGGACCGCTCGTCCCTAAGCTTGCACAAGGCCCTCCTTCGCTCTCTGTCAAAGGACCGCTCGTCCCTAAGCTTGCACAAGGCCCTCCTTCGCTCTCTGTCAAAGGACCGCTCGTCCCTAAGCTTGCACAAGGCCCTCCTTCGCTGTCTGTCAAAGGACCGCTCGTCCCTAAGCTTGCACAAGGCCCTCCTTCGCTGTCTGTCAAAGGACCGCTCGTCTCTAAGCTTGCACAAGGCCCTCCTTCGCTGTCTGTCAAAGGACCGCTCGTCCCTGGCTAGAAACACTTGAGCACCGCCCTGTCTCGTTTGTGAGAAATGGGGGGACTCTGGTGATTAATAGCCTGAGGGATTCGAACAGTTAGCGAGGATGTTCCAGCCCTTTTGAGGGTAACCTTGGGGTGATGTGAGTTTTGATTTGGCCAAAGTCATTGTTCTCGTTCAGCAGTTGTGTGTGTGTGTGCAAGTGTGTGTATGTGTAGGTGTAGGTGTGGGTGTTTTTGTGCTTGTGCTTGTGCATGTGTGTGTGTGTGTGTAGGTGTGGGAATGCGTATGTGTGTGCGTGTACCTTTGGGTGGGTGTGCATCTGCGTGTGAGTATGTGCACGCGTGTGCATGTCAGCAGGCAAGCATGCACAATTCTGCAGCATCTCTTACTTGGGGCGTGAGGCAGGGGTGACATCAGGCAGAAAGGACCAATCACAGACTCAGACAGCAGGAGGTGGAGTAACTGATTGGCCTCATTAACTCTCTACACCCACCACTGGACCTTCACTTCACCTGGACTTCCCTGTGTCACAGCTTCAGTGTTTCTGTTATTTTTAACGTTTACACAACGTTCATTTAACAGGCGCGCTTCTTCAGAGCAACTTAGTGTATGAGAAAACAACTGCATTCATCACATCACGTTACATCACAATCACTTTCAGACGCTCTTATCGAGAGTGACAAACAGAAGCAGAGAACATCAGCGTTAGTCTCAGCCAGGAATACCCAAGTGTGAAATTACCCATAAGGCACAAAGGGCCCATTTATAATCATTAAGTGTAATGTTAACCTAACAAACCAACAATTTGTACTGTATCAAAACAAAGTACCACTATACAGATAACCTATATAGTCTACACAGTTATACCAATACCATTATTCCAAAAGGATAATGATATAGGCATAGCTGATTTTTATGAGCAATAAGACCAAATCTGGTTAAAAGCATTCCTGGACCAGTGTTTGTATTGTATATGTAACATCGCTTAAGCACTTATGCAAGTTAACTATGCTGACTAATACCAAGATACCAATCCTGAATACATAGGTATATAGGTCACGTTCATAACAAGCCCTGAAAAAAGAACATAAACAATTAATATTGTATTAATACAAATAATGGGTCTGTTAGGAGTGGGGGTGGATGGTGTCTGAAAAATTGAAGCAGAAGAAGAAGAAGATTGCCAATAACTCTGCTGGGCTGATCATCGTTTTTTCCACCGAATTACGCTTACTGCCAAGTTGTGCATTAAAGACCCCTTTTGCATATTAACTGCTCATTAAGCCACAAGATAAATGTTTAGCCTTTAGGTTTTTTTTCTCCATTTAATGTGAAGTAACTTATTTCTCAACACAAGAGCTAAAGTTTGGACGCTCATTTTAAGTGCACTTATTTTATATTCCCTTTTTTTTTTTCTCCACAAGTTGGAATGCACGATTTGGCGCAGCTATCGCTATTGATTCGGGAGAGCACAGGCAAGCACGTGCTCCGCGCCGAAGCAGGTAATGTCCGCAGCCGCATCTAGCGAGAAGGGTGTGCCTGCAATACCGGAGCAGGGACCGTCTCAGGGCCGGGACAGTCTCAGGGCCGGCCGGGACCGTCTGAGGACCCTACAGTCCTGCGCATGCACAAGAGAAACAAAAAGATGGACGACAATCTGAACGTGAGTACAAAACTGAATGTGAATCAAGTTTTATTTGTTTAATGTTAAAAACAATTCTGGTGTCTTGAATACGACAGCAAAGTTAATGTTAGCTATCTAGTCGAAGTGTGAGTAGCTTACTAACGTTATGTATGTAACGTGAACTTTAGCGTTTAGCTAAATCGAATT
The DNA here is from genome assembly GCA_022702515.1 of Ilyophis sp. 1 JC-2022. Lineage (NCBI taxonomy): Eukaryota > Metazoa > Chordata > Actinopteri > Anguilliformes > Synaphobranchidae > Ilyophis > Ilyophis sp. 1 JC-2022. Next base: position 68,009,251 of record CM040406.1, on the reverse strand, counting down.
TAACGTTAGCTTATGATAGTGTTGGCTAACGCTAATGTTCGATTCCAAGATAATCGAAGCATATTTAAAAGGCACTACAAACAATCATTGTTATAACGTTAGTTTACCGATAGCTTGCTGCAAAACGAACTAACGTTGACGTTAGCCTCATTTGTTTATTTGTTTAATGAAACCGTAGCGCGGTTTTGGCAAGCCCAACTAGTTGACTATGATAAATGACTATGATATATAATGTTATATTTGAATTATATTGTTTAAAAATTAACCATTTTCTTTTTGTAGTCCATCATATATGCCCTGGCTGTACTTCAGAAGCTGTCCTTGCAGGAAGCTGAGCAGGTATTCCTCTCTGGTCCGGTTTATCACAGGTAAGAGTAGAGAATGTAATTTTATTTACACAATGCCATAAAATCTATCAACTATTTACTAATATTACTTAATACCTTAATAAAGAAGTAGACCATTAGCAAATGTTAACTAAATATGAGTTAACTGTTATTTAATGCTTATAACTGTAAAAAGCAATGTTAATGAATGTACCCTTTTTTATTTTATTTTATTTTAAGTGTTACCAATATTTATGTTAACCTAGCAGTGATTATGTTGTCCGTCTTTACTATTTCAGTGAAGTGGAGGAATATAACCGAGGGATATACCGGCAATTGAGGACAGAAGGGAGACTATTCAATTGGTAGGTAGTGCTGTTACCGACTTCACAATCTGTGGTTTGAATATTGAAGGCTCAGGAAAAGTCAAATGTCAATAACATGTTATTTCTATTTTGTTTTCTATTGTATTATTGCATCTCTCTCGCTCTCTCAGAACAGGAAACCAGGCCCAACAGGCGGAATATACAGCGCTGGAGCCTCTCAAAATGGCCATGTACCCTGTGCAAATAAAAGTTATTTCTTTAAAATTTTGTGCACAAATTTGTTTACATTCACGCTACTAAGCATTTTCCTTCAATGAGATAAACCACCACCAGTCAGGGTGTGACCATTAATTACACTGACACAACTTTTGCTGGGGACAATAAAAGCCCACTCAAATATGTGTTTTTGTCACATGACACAATGCCACAGGTGTTGCAATTCTTGAGAAAGCATGCAATTGGCATGCTCAATGCTGGGAGCTTTTTTAATTTTTTCAACAATTGACAAATTTCTTGTGTGAAATATTACTTCTCATTATATTTTCAACTTGGAAATCACTTCCATCTTATTTAAAAAGATGAACACACACGGGAGCTGTACTAGCTTAAAAGAATAGATGTTTCCGTTTTATTCTGGACACCGCCATTGGTGGCTGTGAGAAATCTGCGCCTTGGCATATTCTACAAGTCTCTGGAACTCTACTGGAGGGAAGCAACACCATTCTTCCAAAATAATGTTAAATTGGGTTGAGATCAAGTGGCTACAAAAGCCATAGCATATGATTCCCATCATTTTCGTACTGTGAGCCACTGTATTTGCCTTGTAAAATAAATGCATTTTGGGGTAAAATGAGTTCTATGTTACATTACATTACAGGCATTTAGCAGACGCTCTTATCCAGAGCGACTTACACAACTTCTTATTACATTTATCCATTCATACAGCTGGATATATACTGATGAAATTCAGGTTAAGTACCTTGCTCAAGGGTACAACAGCAGTGTCCTACCTGGGAATCAAACCTGCAAAAGTTCTAATCTAATGCAAAAATTATGAGGTCAAATTTTTTGTACAGCTTTATTATTGACATGCAAGAACTGCGGTCCTGCCATGGTTGCACTGCAATTCAGTAGGTGAAATGAAAAACTAGGGTCCTGACACTGTCCCGGTCCGGAGACTGTCCCGGCCCTGAGACTGTCCCTGACACTGCACTGCTCCGGGCCATGTTGCACTGTTGCGGTCATCCAATTGGGTAGGTGGCGCTGTCGCGAAAAACTAGGGTCCTGAGACGGTCCCGGCCGGCCCTGAGACTGTCCCGGCCCTGAGACGGTCCCTGCTCCGGTATTGCAGGCACATACTATTGCATCTAGCCGCAGTTAGCATCAGTCGCAGCAACGCAGTTCACGTGCCACTTAATTAACAGGCGGACTTGAGTCCGATCGACCAGCGGGGATTGTAGATGCCTCTACTCTTGACTTTCCTGACGTGTATACCTACCATTGCGTTCACGCTCTACTTTGATTCAGTAGACATCACTGCAAAAGAGGAATGAGTTATTGGCTGACAACCCTTATGGAGATACAGTATACTGCAATATATTGTAAATATATACTACTCAAAAGAAGTTAAGGGTCAAAAATATTTGTGCATATAAATATAAGCTAACGAGCTAAAATGGTGACGACGAATGACAAAATAATAATTTGATGGCTCAAGAGCAGAAAACACAAAACAAAAAACTTTTGATTAGATACTAGTTTATTACCCTGATGAAAAAAAGTAATGCACCCTGCAAAATGATGATGTGATGATGAATGGAAAATGTTCAGCCATTTTATTGCTAAAATTGGCATGCATGGAATGACACTCATGCAAAACACGTGCAAATGGTGCATGAGGTGTCACAACGGGTGTTTCGAGGCCGTTTGTCAGTTTAGTCTGACTAAGTCCGTGCTTCAAATCCATGAAAAGGAAATCTGGGTTAACTTAAAAAGTTTCTAAAGATAAGTGCAATGAATGCATGTCCCATAATAACGTGATGTCTATAGTCCAAACGACCCAAAGGGGAATATTCTAACCCTATCTGGCTAAAAAAGACATACTTACAAAAATGATCAAAACATTTCCTTTGACCCTTAAATTCTTTTGAGTAGTATATATGTGGACTTAGAAAATATAATGATATGGAAATATATATAATATCTGAAAGAAGCAATATTTTGCTTATTTGCCCATATATTGTGAATATATAATAAATATAATATAGTATAGTATAATGTAATGTAGTATAGTATAGTATAATGTAGGATAATATAATATAGTATAATGTGATGTAATGTAATATAGTGTAGTTTAGTGTAGTGTAATGTAGTATAGTATAATATAATTTAATATAATATATAGTATAATATAATTTAATATAATATATAGTATAATATAATTTAATATATATAGTATAATATAATTTAATATAATATATAGTATAATATAATATAATGCAATGCAATATTCATATCGGTTCAGTAGATTCCATTTCTGTGTAAGAAACAATATACAGAATGTGTAATATTATTTTATGGCGCAATACAAATTGTTCCTCCCAGCATCACCCCCAGCTTGCTTGCTGCTTTGTGTATAAGATGAAAATGTAGTTTTGTTGTTCAGCAGCCTGTGTCTCCCTCTTCTGTTAGGAAGTTGACATGGCATGCTGAACGTCCGGTCCCGTGAGTCCTTGGACGTCATAGCAACCCCCCCCCCCCCCCCCTGTACTAATAAAGATTTACAGTTTGATCCATCTGGTGTTCCTCTGTGAAATTGAAACTTCTATCATTCATTCATTCGTTCATTCAAATGTAATTATAGAGTCATGCACTCCTCTCTGTTCTTATGGATAATGTATTATGCGGCCATGAGAGCTACATTCCCTGTATTATTTTTTAATTGTACTTTCTAAGTTGTCTATATCATTCTAAGTCTATTTCAATTTCTAAGTTGTGAAAATTATCTGGAAACCACAGCAGTGCTTATAACATGTATGACTGGTACATCTAGACTGGTACACTAGTTTTAAACATTTAACAAACAACACAATGAAAAGCTATTTTGTTTAACCATATAATAGCATATCTATAGCTGCATAAAGAATGCAATAAATATTTATTGTAGTATAGAAGTTAGTACATTTCACAGGCTGCATTATTATCAATACAATAATTATACATTTTTCCCTGACCAGTACATCATGTCAAATTATTTGTAGAGTTCTGGGCCCGTATTCACAAAACATCTTAAGGCTAAAAGTAGCTCCCAACTTGCTGATTTAGGAGAAACTCTTTAAAATAATGGGCATGTCAGTCCTAATTTTAGGACTTCTAAATGTTTTGGTCTAAGAGTATTTCACAAAGCGTTTTAGCGCTTCAACCAGCTCCTAAATCTGTGAAAAGTTAGGGGTAGTCAAGCGGACTCCTAAATCACTAAGACCAAATCACAAACAATCCGAAAATGGCTGCTGCCGGCAATCCGCCTTGTAATCGCGTCAACATTTCAGAAGCATTTAATGATACTGAGCTTTTAAAAAGGTATCACCTTAATTGCGAGGGTATTATGATAATAGCAGAGTTAGTCAGGGATGCAGTCACTTCAGAAACAACCCAATAACGCCGGAGATCAAGGTTCTGACAACTCTACGCTACTTGGCCACAGGGAAAATGCAGCTATGCAGTGCAGACGAGGTATATCTCAGTCATCTGTCAGTAGAATATTACATAAAACAATAAATGCCCTTTTCCCCACATCGTCCGACAATTCATACCGTTTTCCTCTTGATGTTCGCCAACTACAAAAAAAACAAAGCCCACTTCATAGCTGGACTACCCGGTGTAGTTGGTGCTGTAGATGGACACATGTCCGAATTATTGCACCATCATAAGATGAACACGCATTTGTCAACAAATATTTCATCAACACACAGGTGGTTTTTGATGCCAACTACAATATTCTTGACATTGTCCCGAAGTTACATCCACCCACAACCGGGACCTCAGCTCACAAAATGTTTGCTTTCCTTTTAAAATTATATTGGTCACACAAACACCTTAATTGTGAATAACCACATAGGATAAAACATCTTTATTTGAATATGGCAACATGATACCATTTTCTACAGTATTTCTATGATGAAATCACTGACAGAAACCCATCCCCTATCAGCCAATCACTGTGGGCATAGTAAGTAAGCTTGTTCATGAAACATGACATCACCTTAGCAACGAGGTCAACCCCGCCCTTTCTCTTAGTTTAAGATTTCTCCCCATTCCTTAGTAAAAGTTGGTCTCAGCAGCTTTGTGAATAGGTTTTAAGAGGAAACTCTTTGCTCGAAACCTTTACTGCTATTTGGGAGACCTCTTAGTGTGAATACGGGCCCTGGTGTGTGAATACGGGCCCTGGTGTGTGAATACGGGCCCTGGTGTGTGAATACGGGCCCTGGTGTGTGAATACGGGCCCTGGTGTGTGAATACGGGCCCTGGTGTGTGAATACGGGCCCTGGTGTGTAGTCCACTTTCCCAATGCTATACTGATGCCATCCCAATGCCAGACAGACGATGGGGATAGAGATTCATTTCACCCACATTCCATGCCTTTTTGTTGCTCTCCCTTATTACACAAGCATATTCTTAGGCAGAGCGGCACGGTGGTGCAGTGGTTAGCGCTGTCGCCTTACAGCAAGAAGGTACCGAGTTCGAATCCCGGCCGAGGGCCTTTCTGTGTGGAGTTTGCATGTTCTCCCCGTGTCAGCGTGGTTTTCCTCCGGGTCCTGTTTCCTCCCACAGTCCAAAAACATGCAGGTTAGGCTAATTGGAGACTCTAAATTGCCCATAGGTATGAATGAGTGAGTGAATGGTGTGAGTGCTCTGTGATGGATTGGCGGCCTGTCCAGGGTGTATTCCTGCCTCTCGCCCAATGCATGCTGGGATAGGCTCCAGCACCCCCCGTGACCCTGAAAAGGAATAAGCGGGTTGATGGAGGATGATGATGATATTCTTAGGCAATGTGACTGTGGGCTATACTTTTGAATGTGATGCAACATTTTACGAAAGGCTGCTTTTCCACACCAACAAATATGTAACTGTGTTTTTTTGTTTGTTTATTTTCCTTATTATTCATTTTCGTTATATCATGTCAAATTGTTAATTTTACTGTGATACTGAAGTAGGCACAATCTATATATTTCCGGTATTCAGGTTTGAGTGTGTTATTGTGCATTAGGCTACTTCAATCAATGCACCGTTTTGTACATTAATTAGGACGGTTTGTAATTTATGCTCAAATTGCAGTTATGAATACACTTGCAATGACCTACATCAATATTAATAGCAATAGCAAATAGATTACGTTTTAGTTTCACCTTTGTGGGTGTATAATCTGTATTCCAAAAGAATTCCAGTTAAATAAAATTTCACTGACAAATGTCAGGCTTTCGTTTCGTAGCATGCTTTTATTTTGAAACTAAGTAAAGAATGTGCACCGGAAGTTTCCACAAGACTTCCTGGATCGATTCAGTCACTTTTTAATCAAGCATTTTGAGTACAGCACAAGTTACCAGAGTGAAATAAACAAACAGTAAGAATGGATGTTCGCGAACTCGATCTTACGGAGGCACAGAAAGCAACAAAGGCAAAATATCCACCTATCAACAAGAAGTATGAGTGTGAGTCGTGCTTTTCACGTGGTTTTTGTTGACTACCTATCTGCCTAGCTAGATCAGTGTGGTATTTTAAATCCCCACCGCCATGATTTGTGATGCAACTATATGGCCTTTGTATGGCTCGTTCTTGACTGGTTAAGTAAGTTACGTTACCTGGCAAGTCTGCGGCACCATTGATTTATTTAAAGCAAACATTTAAAGCAAACATTCGTAGGTAACAATATGCTACATGTTACCCAGATAGACAATTCTCTTTAGATGCGTGGGCCTATTTAAAAACAAAAGGTGTTTGGTAAGGTGTCGTGACGACGGCAACTTTTGGAGAAGTGAAGGAAGTCAAAAGTTTGACAGCCGAAGACGTCGGGAGTGTTTAAAAATAAGCACCACTGCTCTTAAGCTTTGCCTACCCACACCGGCCCTTTCTGGATAAGATTGAGGACCCCTGCTTTAGATAATTACATTGTGCTAATTCAACCTCTGGTTGCAGAAATGAACACGCCTATCGTGTGTGAAGCTGCTGGACAGAGGTGTAAAATCCAGGTTCAGAAAGTAAAAGTCCTCCCCAGTATTTTGTTCCAATCACCTGGCTTTGCTAATTGGCACAATCCTTCAACCAGGAGGTAGAATGAATGAGTGGAATCAGCGAGCTGAGCTTATGGGTGTAAGAAAAACATAGCATGACTTTGACTTCTCATGCTGAAAATTCTAGCTAAGACCAGCTGGGATTCTAAGGTAGTTTTGACAGTTGCAGCTGGTCATAACGGGCCTGTATCATGTCAAAGCTGGCTTAGCTTGTGGCCAAACTGGTGGACTAGTTCACTATAGGCTGGCCAACCAACTAAAACCAGCTAGAAGTATCGAAAACAGTTTAAACCTGCGTGGCCAGTTTAGTCTCGTTTAAGCTGGCATTTTCAGAATGGTTCTGACCCCTGAACTTCCCACCCTCGTTGTATAATGATGAATACGGGCTGGCTATTTACACATAGTATGTACACTGTATGTTGTATTTAAAATGAGTGCTGTGTAAACCGCCAATATGCTCAGGACAAACAACATTTTGAGTCCTATTGTCTATTGTAACCCAGTCGTCCCCAACCCTGTTCCTGGCGATCTACTGTCCCGTAGGATTTCACTACAACCCTAACAAAGCACACCTCATTCAACAGCTAGCGATCTTTTTGAGCTGCTAATTAGTAGAATCAAGTTTGCCAAATTAGGTTTGAAATGAAAACCTACAGGAAGGTAGATCTCCAGAAACACTGACGTAACCTATATTGCCAAGCATTACTGAAGCCGGTTTAATGGTTTTGGTACACAGGGATGGACAACTCCAGGCCTCGCGGACCGGTGTGTATACAGGTTTTTGCTTCCACCAGTTAACAATTATTTAATAAGCCCAATCGTTTACATGATCTGATATTTTAATCTACATATCCGCGATATGAACAGCAGCTGATGAATGTTCTTGTGCTGGTATGCGTGTATTGTAGCGTTTTATCGTTCTGTAATTTATGAGTGAATCGGTGATTGAGCCGTGGTAACTGGTTGCAGTAAAAACATGCATACACACCGGCCCGCGAGGCCTGGAGTTGCCCACCCCTGGTCTACAACAAGGGGTGCGTCCCAATATTCTTCACTCCCCACCTCCTTTCCTCCACTCTCCCACTACCACTCCTCTCCTACCTGGAAGTATGCAAAACTGCCTGAACGTTTTGAGTACAAGTATTTGCATGTACAATATACCTGACATTGCGGTTTGCGTTGAGACATTAATTAATATGTAATTAACATGTAATCAGCAACATCAGACTAAAACACAAATATCCGTTTCCGGGGCATGGAGGAGAGGAGGTGGTAGTGGAGGAAAGGAGGAGGTGTTAGTGGAGGAAAGGAGGAGAGGAGGTGGTAGTGGAGGTAAGGTGGAGAGGAGGTGTTTGTGGAGGAAAGGAGGAGAGGAGGTGGTAGTGGAGGAAAGGTGGAGAGGAGGTGGTAGTGGAGGAAAGGAGGAGAGGAGGTGGTAGTGGAGGAAAGGAGGGTATTCGGTCGCACCCAGAATTTAATTTGTGTTTCAGCCAATGTGCTCATGAGTGTCATAATCTTAGTTTAATAACTGAACATGTGACTTTCTCTTATTCTTCAGATCTGGATCACCCTGCTGATGTTCAGTAAGTGGGTTTGCATCAAAGCAATTGTGACAAAAAAAATTATTATTATTTTAAAAAAAATAAAAAAAAAAATTTTTTTTTTTTGTTGAATTTTTTTAATTTAAAAAAAAAAATATATATATATATATGTATGTACCAGTAGAGAAGCAGACCTGGACTAGATTAAAAAAAATTAAAAAAGCTATAAAACACATTACTAATTAAAATGTGCAATCATATAAATGGGCTTTGGGCTGAATATTGGTGAGAATATATATATATTTTTTGTTTTGTTTGTTTGTTTGTTTTCAAATTGTCAACAATTGTACAAATTCCCTGGTATCTAATGTAATGCAAATGGTACACTGTTGTTTGACAAGCGTGTGGAAGGAACTTGATTGTCCTTGATTGTCTCCTGTTCTGTGCTCTGCACTGAGATCTGTTGTTGTTGTTGTCTTTGTGGCTGTGTTTACTTTTATGATGATTCTGACTGTGTTGATTCCAACCATGTTGTTTGTAACTGTGTTGTCTGTGACTGTTGTCTGTAACTGTGTTGTCTGTATCTGTGTTGTCTGTGACTGTCGTCTGTTACTGTCGTCTGTAACTGTGTTGTCTGTGACTTGTCTGTAGCTGTGTTGTCTGTAACTGTGTTGATTGTAACTGTGTTGTCTGTAACTGTGTTGTCTGTGACTGTTGTCTGTAACTGTGTTGATTGTAACTGTGTTGTCTGTAACTGTTGTCTGTAACTGTGTTGTCTGTAACTGTTGTCTGTAACTGTGTTGATTGTAACTGTGTTGTCTGTAACTGTTGTCTGTAACTGTGTTGTCTGTAACTGTGTTGTCTGTAATTGTACAGGCTGCATGCCTGGGGGGACTCCATGGAAGAAGCGTTTGAGCAGGTTGCCATGGCGATGTTCGGCTATATGACGGACACAGGGACTGTGGAGCCCACCGATACGGTTGAGGTGGAGTCCGAGGGTGAGTGTTTTTCAGCACATCACTCACAAAACCTTCTGAGCAGTGGAATATATAACCTGTTGAGCAAGACATTGTTTTTCCTGCTTCTGGTTTGAATGTAAGTGTGGTAAAGTAGTTAAGTTTGGCAGGACTTGCCAGTTGTAATGAAAAGGGGAAACGGGACACAGAGTCGATGAGTATACCAGGTAATATGAAAACCGTGCGTATGCTCGCTGTCACTGTTGCATTGCTACAACTATGTTGTGTCCACAAGGGGGCAGCGGTCTCTTCTTCTTAAAGGCACAATACAGGGAATCTTTATAAATACAGTTTTGGACCCACTCTCTTCTATTACATAATACTTTTTTATTATTAATGTTTATCTCCAGGTAATGTGTTTAAGTATATTTTTCTGTGAAGGAGTCAGTTAAGATAAAGAGTTAAAGTGATTCCGTGTCCCCATAAACTGCTCTGTGATTTAAGATGATGTAATAGTAACGCATGAACAACAAGATGCAAAGAATAAAATTTAATGCAGTGCAGTCAGAGGCGATTTAGGACTCGTTGTGTATTTTGCAAATATCGGACGGAGTCTGGTTTCCATCGCTTCAGTATCTTTCTAATCTTGCTATGCTGTCTCCTGTTTTCTTAACAAGTGTGGACTGTTGTAATAGTAGGCACTCTGGTGTAGGCAAATGTGGGTTGGGATAAAGGAAAACATCTGTTCCCACAGTCCAGCAGGAAACGAATGCGCAGATGTGGAGTGGACACACCAACCAAACCAAACAGTGAAGAATAATTTTTTTTTCTCTTTTGTTTTTGGAGACAATTTCAGTCAGTCTGCGGCTCTCCCCGACGTAGTGCAGGGCCTATACGATGAAATCCGTGAAATTCTAAAAATATTCTTGTTTTCGGTTTCATTTGCACACAAAAAAAAGCCACATGAAAGTCATTTCATGAATATTGTTTTGTGTGTGGCTGTGCGTGCGTGCGCGCGAGTGTGTGTTTTCGTAATGCACAATAACATTTGCAGGCCCATGTGTGTTAGAGAGAGAGAGAGAACAAGTGAGTGAGTCAGTGAGTCAGTGAGGTCAGTGAGTTAGTCAGTGAGTGAGGTCAGTGTAATATAAAGGGCTTTTGTTAGGCTTCTGGATAACCTAATCTCACAGGAGGCATCCCACAATTCCTGATACCCACTGTCATAATCCACCTGGGCGGCAGATGTTGTCCAGAGTGGCGTACAAAATGGAGGGGGGGGTGGGGTGAGAGAGGAGGAAGCCGTAAGAGACCCGAAGCTCACACACACACTACATGGCCAAAAGTCTAAAGTATATGGACACCTGCTCATGCAACATCTCATTCCAAACTCATGGGCATTAATATGGAGTTGGTCCCCATTTGCTCTCCTGCATGGGAACGCTTTCCTTGTGTTTCCATTCAGTCAGAAGAGCATTAGTGAGGTCGGGCACTGATGTGGGTTGAGAAAAAATCTTTATTTCCCAAGTTACCCCTTATGAGGGCCCCTTGGGAAAGAAAAGTTTGCACTGGCCATTCAGTGTACTGCAGCCTTTAAGTAGGAAGAATTTGGTCCCTCTTGTGTTTAAGTTTTTTACCAGCGTTTGTTTAATCCTCCTGGGAATATCTGTCCTCCTGTGTCCAGTTAATGTTAGAATGCAGGCCTGATATTGCTACTGCTTCAAGTCCATGGTGTAGGAAATGAGCCACTATGTGTGTGTCTGTTTTTCTATGCTTTTTTTACGTTATATATGTGTTGTGCCAATCTGGTTTTAATTGTATTTCCTGTTTCTCCTACATATTTTATGTCACAGTGTGTGCACTTTATGACATATATGCAGTTATATGTGTTAGCTGTGAGTGTTTGTTTAATAAGGTATGTTGTGTTTGTAGTGTTGTTTTTCACTGTAGTGGCCTGTTTGTAAAATATTGGGCCTTGTGTGCGTAAAATGTTGATTTCCGGGAGTTTACTACTTAGCAGATGATTTTTAAGGTTTTTGTTTCTTTTGTAGGCCAAAATTATTTTGTATTCTTGGAACAGGTCTGTGTTTTGCAGAATCCTGGCCAGGTTCCGTTTAATTTTTCTGTTCGCTATTTGGCTGAATGTCGAGTAGGTGGTGATAAGCGGAATGATTTTTCTAGTGTCCTATTGTTTTGTAGCCAAGAAGGTTTTCCGAATCTGTCTGAGGAACGATCTGGAATACCCCCTTGGTTTTAATGCTTTGAAGAGGGTGTTGGTAGCCTCCTCAAAGTCTGTAATTTGTGTGCAGATTCTGTTGAACCTTAGTCATTGGGATTTAATCAAACCTCTGAATGTATTTTTCGGGTGGAGACTGTCCTTGTGTAAGAGTGCATGTGTGTCTGTGTCTTTAAAAAAGACTTTAGTGTCTAATGTGTGTGTTTGGGGAAATGAGGGCCCCTTGTATGTGGTAGTGTCCAAAAAAATCTATGTTCATAGTGTGTGGTGTGTTTAATTGTGATGCATGTGTGGTGCGTGTTGAGGATCCCTATGAAGTGCTTGAAGTGTTCTGAGCTATGTGTCCATGTTGTGGACATAGTTTTCAAAAACTGTCTCCTCCCAATGCGCCATGTAAACGTTGACATAAGCCGGTGCAGATGTTTTGCCCATAGCTGTGCCGCTGGTCTGTAAGAAGAATTCTTTATTGAATTCAAAGTCATTCTTGGTGAGGCTTATCTCCAGTAATTGCAGGAGGATCGTATCCGGTCGATTGTTGTCCGGGTACTTTTCCATCCATGTTTTTACCGCTGTTAATCCCGCTGCTGTGTTTATGTTGGTGTATAGACTATGTCTATGGTGAACAGGATGGTTTCTTCAGGTATTTTGGTGGTTTTTATTTTGTTTATGAAATCATATGTGTCTTTGATGTAGCTTTTGTGTTTTGTAGAAAGTAGATTGAGAAAAAAATCGAAATATTCAGCTATTCTATAGGATTAGCTGTCGCTGTCTGAAATAATAGGCCTCCCTGCCGGGACCTCATATGGTATGCTCCAAGATTCTGGTGGCTTGTGTATGTTAGGGAGGAGGTAAAAGATCCTAGGTCTCGGGTTGTCCTCTCCCTTCAGGTAAAAACTTTGTTTTTTAGTGATGTATTTGTTTTCTACTAGTGTCTGTATGATGGCGTGTATTTCCTGGGCCGTGTCTGGGTATATGGGTCCATCTAATTTTCTGTAATGTGAAATGTTGTGAAGTTGTCTATAGGCTTCCTGTGTGTATTGTGTTCTATTCATAATAACTATGGCACTTCCCTTATCTGCTGGTTTAATAATTATATGTTTGTTGTTAGCCAGCTGTAGTAGCGCCTTTGCCAAACATTTGTCCAATTACTTTATGTCCCCTAAAATGGGGGGGGGGTTATGTATAAAAAGGGCTACAATTGCTAAACAGTTCATTCGATATGGATGTAAAAACCCTCAAATTAAAGATAAAAGTCAGCACTTTAACCTCGTAGTCACGGTACCATTTCATATCCAATGTTCTGGAGTACAGAGCCGAAACAACAAAAATGGTGTCATTGCCCGAATACTTTCCGTTCCCACTGTACATAACGTACTTAGACGTAGTTAATGTAGAAACCTTCAGCAATAATAGGTGTGAGAGTGACTGAGAATGTAGCGCTTCAACTAGCAAACGGGTTTGAGGTTGTAGTTTTAGGTGTTGCTTAGTCGGGGCTCGTAAAGCTTTGAAAAACGTTCCGAGATGCAGTCGAAACGGCCGTGTTTTCAGTCTACGGGAAAGACAGTGACACATCTCGATTCGCGTGACACATTGTGATCCTGGCCCTGTTTGTGACACTGTGAAAAGCCTCACTCAGGAAAGCATTCGGCAAAACAAAGCGGGCCCTTTCTGTAGCGTAACTTTAGGGAAATTCCTAAGGCTGCTGGGGTGGAAGGTGACTCTGGTGGGGTGAGAGCGTGCAGCTTGTTACCCCCAGGGGCTGTTTCTGAACCTTTCATTAACCTTACAGAATTCCCCTGTTTATTTGTGGTTAGATGTTTTTGCCAAGTTAGGAAAGGTTGTGTTTTGTTCAGAAGCATAATACCCATTGGGATGAGGTTTATTGTGGTTAGTTCTGAAGCTAAAATCCATAAGGGTGGAGGTTTTTTGTGGTTAGTTCTGAAGCTAAAATCCATAAGGGTGGATGAGGTTTATTGTGGTTAGTTCTGAAGCTAAAATCCATAAGGGTGGAGGTTTATTGTGGTTAGTTCTGAAGCTAAAATCCATAAGGGTGTAGTTGTGGTTCGTTCAGAAGCTGTGTTGTTTACAGATCTTTAAACCAGGGGTGATGTGGGTGCAGGTTTTTGTTTTAACCTAGCAGGTTTGAAATTTCAATCCAATTTGTTTTATGGTTTTCATTGACTGAACGGTAGGCTATAAGAATGCATATGTCCGAAATAAAGAAAACAAACAAACAAACTTGATCCCATTTGGTAAAGTTGCTTCAGTGTTTTTCCTGGCCCTTAGCTAGCTAACCGACTAGCTAGATGGCTCGATTCGCAATCGGTCATAATCTTAGCATGTGGTTCATACCAGAGATGCCAGGTTCCGAAAATAAAATTCCTCCCCAGTATTTAATTCCAATCACCTGGATTTGCTAATTGGCACATTTCTTCAGCCAGGAGGTAGAACTCATTAGTTAAATCAGCTGGCTGAGTTCATGGGTGGAAGAAACACATGGCAGGACTTTTACTCCCTGGATTTTACACCTCTGGTTCATACCGATAAGTTTGTTTTAAGCCAGTAGTCCCCCAACTCTGTTCCTGGAGATCTACCATCCTGCAGGTTTTCATTTCAAACCTAATTTGGCACACCAGATTCGACGAGATCTCTAGCTGTTGAACGAGGTGTGCTTTGTTAGGGTTGGAGTGAAAACCTACAGGGCAGTAAATCTCTTGCTGTGGAATGAGGTGTGCTTTGTTAGGGTTGGAGTGAAAACCGACAATATGGTAGATCTCCAGGAACAGGGTTGGGGACCACTGTTTTAAGCTACCGCGCGCGCGACCCGATACAGACATGACCCTGATATTATCGTGCGTCCCTCCTCGTCTTTTAATCTTTATTTTCCGCACTCCCTTTCCGGCCTTGGTTGCGCATCGGAAATCCTGGCAGCTGCATAAAGCAGTCTCCGTGCTTCCTGTTGTCTCAACACAGTAAAATGTCCAGTGTTAATTCTCTAAAGTAACAACATATGAGCCTGCCTCTCTGGGCCAGGTAGGGCTCATATGTTCACTGTTAGAGTTGAATCAACACTGTTAGAGTTCAATTAACACTGGACATTTTGCTGTGAATTTACTGTGAAGTGGTTTGGCTGAAGTACAGTTAGCCTTAGTGTTTATGGCATTCTGTAAGCCAGATGAGTTTAGATCAGTGGTGCACAACTCCGGTCCTGGAGGGCAAGTCTACGTGCTGGTTTTTGTTTCAACCAGGGTTGGGCTTTTGTTTCTTTTTGTGCCAAGATATTTGTGGCTCGATGTTTTGGCCAAGTCAAGGAAAGTTGGCATTGTGCATTGTGTTCAGAAGCATAAAATCCATGGGGATGGAGGTTTATTGTGGTTTGTTCAGAAGCTAAAATCCGTAAGGGGGGAGGGTTGCTGTGTTTGGTTCAGAAGCCAAAATCCATTTGGGGATGTGTGGTTCACAGGTCTCCAGCTTTCCACTATCAGCCTCTTTTTTATGTGTATTTAACCCCCTCCGCCCAATTTTCCTGCTTGCATCCAGTATGCTTGAGTCAGGTTATAAAAAAACTTGGAATGTAAACGGTAGCATTAGCTCGCCCCCCTGGACCCGGTGCAGAGACCGTGCCATGACCCCCTCCCCTCTCCCAGCATGAAAAAATCTAAAATCCTTTCAGCATTCAGCACTTCAGATTGCCCAATAATTAAATGAGGAAAGAAGGGGGAGTCTACACTGGGCTTAAAGGGTACCCAGTAGGAATGTAACGGTACACAAAAATCATGTTTTTTTTTTAATGTTTTGACTTTACGGTTTTGGTACATTTCCCGGTAGAGCGCGTGTCAAACCAAA
The DNA here is from genome assembly GCA_022702515.1 of Ilyophis sp. 1 JC-2022. Lineage (NCBI taxonomy): Eukaryota > Metazoa > Chordata > Actinopteri > Anguilliformes > Synaphobranchidae > Ilyophis > Ilyophis sp. 1 JC-2022. Next base: position 67,993,736 of record CM040406.1, on the reverse strand, counting down.
AGTCCCAAAGGAAGGCGGTAATTCTTTCCAGCCTTGTCAAAATAAGCGGGGCTACTCTTTTGGTTACACAGGGGCACACAGCCACCTCTGTTACATCATTTGGGCAGAACCCTGTTGATCTGCCAAATGAATGTAATGTACAGAACCCTGATCCATATTCATATACTGTTGGTTCAAAGCAAAGCCGCATATTTTTTTCCACAGCTCGGTAGTGAGAAGAGGGTGCAGGGGGCCCGCAAAGGGACCTAAAGGGCCCTGACAGTGGTCCCCCCTCGAGCTTTTGGCCCCAGGTGCAGCCACACCTGTTGCACCTGCTAGTCCAACACCCCAGATGCGGACTTAAACTCTCACTAATTACTTGGAATGTTATTGATTCATGAATTTAGGCTTTTTTCTTTGTGCACTAATTGTAAGTCGCTCTGGAAAAGAGCCTAAAGTGGAAATTAAATAATCTCTCTCTCTCTCCTTCTATAGGTGATGATTGGGAATCCCTCCTCTTTCACTTTTTGGATGACTGGTTGTACAAATTCAGCGCGGAGCTTTTCTTCGTTCCTCGGGTAAGGAGTCACCGCCCAGGCGCCCACCCTGCCAGCCCTCGGAAAAGGGAGGGAATTTCCCATGTTTTTCTATTAAAAGAGCTGCCGTGCGCACGCATTCCATTCTCACAACAAGCTGGGGGCCCCAAAGCTTACAGGGCAGGATGGAAAGTTAATGCTCACCGCAAAGTCCCTTTTCATTAGGGCAACCAAATTCCCGCTCAAAATAGCAAGAGTGCGAGCAGTGTTATTATCCAGTCAGGGTGGCTGAACATTGACTGAGATTAAAACCCACAGCACATGGGCTTCAGCAGCACCATACATGGTCACAAGCTGAGGACGGTGTGACTCAGGATATGGTCTGTATGAATCAGGATATGGTCTGTATGAAGGATCAGTGCCAGGATGATGTCACTCATTTGGCGTGGGGGGGTGGGCAGATTCACTGGCCAGATTTATGGAATCACTGCAGATCTTTACCAGACCAATGGGGTTTACGCACCTGTTTTTTCAGTAACCCCCAAGGGGATGTGAGTCAATCCAAACAGATTAATTTACAAACCACACGAAGGGCCTGATTTTACTACGGCCTTTAGCGTGTGCAAAACCTTTTAGCCCACGGAAAACCAAGAACATGAGCAATGATTGGTCATGGTATTTGTTTTTGACAAATCACTGGTTGTGTTATTAGTTTTGTGTGTGGTAAAAGGTTTTGCGCCTGGTAAATGTCTTAGTAAATCAGGGCCATAGTGTGTAACTCTAACCAAAAGTTTTCAGTTATAACATCCACTCTCACCTACTTCGGTTGCATGGTAGAGACGGGAAGAATGGGGAGTGAGAGAGAGGGAGAGACCTGCGACAAAGGTCACACGGCTGGCTTCGAACCGCCGACATCCTGTTTGTTTTCAGTGCTTTAAACTTCTAGGACCGAGCGCTTTGATACCACAGGCTAGGGTTAAAATACAAGTAGTTTATTTGTATACTTTGCGAGAAGTCTTTGTGTTGATTTTCATTTCTGTGGATTTAGCAGAACTCTTATCCAAAGCGACTTGCATGGATTAAATTTTTACGTGCAGTCCACTCATACAGCTGGATATGTTTCCTGAAGCAATTCAACTTAAGTGCCTTCCTCAAGGACATGGCTGTGCAAGTTCCATCCATCCATTTTCTAACCCGCTTATTCCTGATCAGGGTCACGGGGGTCTGGGGGGTATTGGAGCCTATCCCAGCATGCATTTGGCAAAAGGCAGGAATACACCCAGGGCAGGTCGCCAGTCTATCGCAGGGCACACACACACCATTCACTCACACATTCATACCTATGGGCAATTTAGAGTCTCCAGTTGCATGGGACTGTGGGAGGAAACCGGAGTATCCGGAGGAAACCCACAGACACAGGGAGAGCACGCAAACTCCACACAGAAAGGCCCTCGGCCGGGATTCAAACCCAGAACCTTCTTGCTAGGCACCGCACCACTGTGCCACCATACAAGCCCGGTTCTCTAACCGTTATACGACTGTAACGTGGAACTGAGGTGTGGACCCAAGAACAGAGAATCAAAACGTGGAGGCAGGGAAAACGGTGAAACGATTCTATATAATTGAACAAAACAAAGCGTAATTTAACAGAGTAAAGCAGGGGTCATTAAACACAGGGACAAAGTAAACACGGCTACAATGCAAACAGCAAAAGGACTGACACTCGAAAGAGCAAGAGACTCGAGAAAACACAGCATGCAAACACATCTTACATGGCTTATGGAACATAGTTCTACGTTTTGTAAATATTAAAATGTAATGATACGTACAGTCAGGTCCATAAGTATTTGGACAGTGACACAATTTTTGTTGTTTTGGCTCTGTACTCCAGCACGTTGGATTTTAAATAGAACAGTGAGGTTAAAGTGTAGACTTTCAGCTATAATTTGAGGGTTTTCACATCCATATCGGGTGAACAGTGTAGCAATTGTAGCCATTTTTACAGATAGTCCCCCCCCCCATTTTAGGGAACTAAAAGTAATTGAACAAATTAACATAAACTTTAATAAAGGTATCATATTTAATATTTGGTTGCATATCTTTTGCATGTCATGACTTCCTGATGTCTGTGACCCAACAACACAAAATTGTGTCACTGTCCAAATACCTATGGAGCTGACTGTATATTTAACAGTAGCCTAGTTTATTTTTTTCAAAAATGCATGTGTTGAAGTGTCAATCATTACTAAAGGTGCTCGTATATATTTAAGTGTGCTAGTATATTTATAATGCAAAAGCTATAATGCAAAAACTAGGTAATGCCCAGTTGTAGTTTATTACCCTGAGCTCATGTCATTTGTAAGACCAGGGTGTTTCAGAAATAAGTGTGTATCCTAATCATGTCATGAATGACGCACTGCCAGATTGGGCGTGCAATTTAAATGTCAATGCTTCTGTGCTTATAGGAGGTGAAGGTTTTGCACATCGACCGGATGCATTTCCGAATTCGTTCCATTGGGTAAGTCCTTCGAGGCGTACGAACAACACTGAAACTCCATCCAAAAATCTGCATTTCTGATTTTCCCAGACTTTATTGAGCACAACCCAGGCCCTGCCTAAACTGAACCGTGCGTCAGTCAAATACTGTGCCAGACCGGGTATCGTACATATCCTCCTAAGACCCGGCGGTTCATTTCTGTCCCCTGTAGGGGACATGACTCTGGTTTTTAATCTCAAGAACCATATATTCTACTATGCTGAAACCTACACTACACAGGACATTCAATACAAAATTTAATAAATAATATTTTTGAAAATATTTCCACTGCCACATGTTTTTATCACCAAAGACATTATGTTAGAAAATTGTAATACTTTTACTATTTTTTTCTGCCGGATCTTTTATTATTGAAGTATTCTTCCTGTAGTTCAACTTTAATCAATCATGTCAAACAGATAAAAAACATTTTGGAAAGATGAGAAAGTGTGACATTTAGGACAAAATCACCAGAATGGTGTTAGATTAGCCTACATTTATTTTAGACTGGTGTAGTTCTCCCCTACAACACCTATATTAGGCTACAGTCATTTTAGCAGACACTCTTATCCGGAGTGTCTTACTTTAGCATTTTTACTTGGTACTTGATGCTTTGCTCAAGGGTACAATGGCAGTGATTACCTGATTGAATTTATTTGTTAATTTGAAAAAGCTGCCTGCAGTGGGGATGGGTTAGTGGGGGAGTTGGCAGGCAGACAACAGTACAGACAGTGAGCTACTCTGAAGCCCAAATACAAAAATCACAGAAATTACGTACATTGAAACATATAAGAGCTAAATATACAATTCATAAATGGGCGGTGTGTGTGTATGTATCATAATGTCAGCTAGTTTAGGTAGCTTCGCTAGATCTCTGTATTTTTTTACTTTTTGGTTTGATATTTCCTCCCACCTCTCTTGTTCTCTACCACAAAGTTGCACAAACTTCTCATCCATTTTCAAATGTACCACTTCCGTTGGCATGTGACCCTACCGCAGCGGTAGACCGCCGCCTTTCCGTCGTTGTCTCATTTAAAAGAATGACATCTGGTTTAATCCTGCCATCTACCATCCGCTGTGTGATCGGCCATCTGCTAGAGTTTTCAACCTGTGTGAGTTCAGTAAATCTTCTTTTCTAGCTAAGAATTTGGTTTATTTTGGTCAGAGCCTTTAATGTCATGTTCTCCCCTTATAAGGAATTGTCCAATATGCAGTCTAGGTAGCTAGTAGAGTCTTTAGCGGTAATCATAGAGTCCCCAACCTTCACTTCCAGGGTCGGGAGTCTTCCTATCCCGATTTTGGAGCCGAATAAGATGGGTGGAGGGATAACTTATTATCAGATGGCCAAATGCCCGATCATTCCAAATCTTTGCTCAACATATTTTCAATGACTACCTTGTCTTTATGGGACACAAGGGGTGCTGAGTCATAACCTTTTAAAAACACATTAATGATTTAAGGTTAACGTCAAGTAAGAAGAACAGGGGGCCAAGCACACTGCCTTGGGGTACCCCACATGTTGTGGCTCTTGCCTCTGAGAGTGTTCCACCAACATCAACCATTTGTTTGATTGTAGAATCAAACCTGTAACCTTAGGGTTACAAGCCCAGCTCCCTAACCACACTTGCCACCCCCTGTTCTGTCATCCATGTCACTATGGAAGTGATGACAGCATGGCCATTTAATGTAGGGTATAAGTAAGGGTGGCTTGTGTGTAAAATAAATAAAAAACACATGTCCTTCTCCCAAGCTGGTTTCAGTGATTATAGACTCCCTTTGACTCATGTCTCAGGGAGTGGTTTTAAAAACTTTTTGAGGAGAGCATGTTATTGTCTGCTTTCCTGGGTTTACAGGGTGGGAGCTGGCTCTCCTTGACACAGTTACCCAATGGGAGGCGGTGTGTTGGAAGGAACAATCTGGAAGGTTTCTTACAGAGCATGTTCCTCTGCCATCACCGCCCCATTATGTACAAGGCTCCTTTATTGTACAGGTTCAACAAAACGAGGCCTACACGGCCAAACCCAGCCATCCAAACGGGCTAGCTCCCACACTGCTGCACACATTGGAAACACATTTAAACAAAACAACTGCATTTAAACAAAACAACTGCAGCTTCAGGTTACACACGCACAAAACCCACCCACCCACACACATACACATATATACATGCACATTTGGTAAGGAGGAGATTGAGTCATGGCGCGGCATGTTTCATTGTTAATGGAACAGCACTGTATTTCCAGACTTAAATATACATCCCTTTGTTTCTTCTACACTTCTATCTGTCTCCCCCGCCTTCTCTCCCTCTTTCTTTCTTTCTATGCTTAAAGTTTTAAGGGGCAGTCACACTGGCAGGAAATTGTGCGAATATTTGCTTCGCCTACCATTCGCTTCCGTTCAAAACCGTGTGAAGGGCGAGTAAACTCCATCATTTCCGGCTGCGAAGCAAATTCAAATTTAACCTGGGGGTCAAAGTTCAACTATGTTGAATTTGCAGTATCAGCTAATGGAAATGCTTAATTTAATACCTCGCTAAAATTAAAAATGGTTGTGTCCCAGCATTCAGTGCTGTACAATAACTACACGACTACAGAAACTAAATAAAACAGATGCAGCTTGGTGTACAGTCAGCTGCCAAACAGGACTTGATAGCATATTACATTTTTGTAACGTTAGAGGTTTTAAAGATAGCTGACGATACTAGCTGAGAACAGTTCATTGCTAACTAATGTTAGCATTCAGTGTGTCACAGCTGAATGGCATCTAGCCACTTAGCTACCATTCGACTGTGCTGCATGATTGCTAGCTATGAAAAAAGCTATTAGCTGGAATCGTCAGTTAACTTTAAAACCTCTGCATAAATGTTTGCTAGTTCCTAGAAACTAATTTCAAGGATAATTTTTTTAACGTTTAATTTAGCAGCCGAGTGGTAGCTGAAAAATGACTCCCTCTCGCTCAAACTCGATCAGTGCCCAGACTACATGACATCATATTCTGTATCGCTGCGAAACGCGAAGCAGATATTCGCACAATTTTCTGCAAGTGTGACCACCCCTTGATGTGATTTTGTTTTTGCAGGTGGGGAGAGGAATTCAAAATTTCAAAGCACCCTCAGGTGAGTGTGTGTATGCCTGTGTGCGCATGAGTGTGCATGTGTGTGTGCGCATACATGCATGCATGTGCGTGTGTGTGTGTGTGTGTGTAGTGAGACAGAGGGAGTAAGATTGAATGTGTTACTTCAGAGCCCATTATCAGAGTGTCCGAATTGCCTGCAGTCTCTTGAGCTGTCCTGATAGAGAGGTGATGGGTAACTGTTCTGCGTGAGACTAATTTTATAACTGTTCCCCCACACTGCGTGAGACTGGTTTTATAACTGTTCCCCCACACTGCGTGAGACTGGTTTTATAACTGTTCCCCCACACTGCGTGAGACTGGTTTTATAACTGTTCCCCCACACTGCGTGAGACTGGTTTTATAACTGTTCCCCCACACTGCGTGAGACTGGTTTTATAACTGTTCCCCCACACTGCGTGAGACTGGTTTTATAACTGTTCCCCCACGCTGCGTGAGACTGGTTTTATAACTGTTCCCCCACACTGCGTGAGACTGGTTTTATAACTGTTCCCCCGACACTGCGTGAGACTGGTTTTATAACTGTTCCCCCACACTGCATGAGACTGGTTTTATAACTGTTCCCCCACACTGCGTGAGACTGGTTTTATAACTGTTCCCTCACACTGCGTGAGACTGATTTTATAACTGTTCCCCCGACACTGCGTGAGACTGATTTTATAACTGTTCCTCCACACTGCGTGAGACTGGTTTTATAACTGTTCCCCCACACTGCGTGAGACTGGTTTTATAACTGTTCCCCCACACTGCGTGAGACTGGTTTTATAACTGTTCCCCCACACTGCGTGAGACTGGTTTTATAACTGTTCCCCCACACTGCGTGAGACTGGTTTTATAACTGTTCCCCCACACTGCGTGAGACTGGTTTTATAACTGTTCCCCCACACTGCGTGAGACTGGTTTTATAACTGTTCCCCCACACTGCGTGAGACTGGTTTTATAACTGTTCCCCCACACTGCGTGAGACTGGTTTTATAACTGTTCCCCCACACTGCGTGAGACTGGTTTTATAACTGTTCCCCCACACTGCGTGAGACTGGTTTTATAACTGTTCCCCCACACTGCGTGAGACTGGTTTTATAACTGTTCCCCCACACTGCGTGAGACTGGTTTTATAACTGTTCCCCCACACTGCGTGAGACTGGTTTTATAACTGTTCCCTCACACTGCGTGAGACTGGTTTTATAACTGTTCCCCCAACACTGCGTGAGACAGATTATATCTGCTTATTTTATGGCTGGAGACTGCATGCTAGTGAATTGTAATATTTCTTATTGGACTGCCCTGTTTTGGATATTGTTTATGACCCAGTCATGCTTATCTGGCATCGGAATGCTCCTGGAAATGTGTGACCCTGGGGCGCTGCTCATCATTGGCTGGTTTCTTACGAGGGAGTCGCTCAGTCTTAGCCTCCAGTGGGGGAGTGAAGGGTAACCATGGTAACCGTGAATGATATCTCCTGCCAGACCGGAGACTGGCGTGATTACACACCTGTCTGTTTAACAAAAATATAGACATATCGTTCATCATCTACAAGTGCACGTTCCAGAACAATACAGTCTGTTTCCCGCTTGCCTATGTGGCGTCTTTGTTTTATTTATTGGCATGTTTTTCGGCATTGATTCATGAATTGCAGGTTGTACTAATCAGAACTGGCATCTTCTAGGCTGGAACTGTGTGTGTGTGTGTGTGTGTGTGTGTGTGTGTGTGTGTGTGTGTTTTGGCTTGCAAGCCTTATTCTTTAAAAACATATTTTATTTAAACTTTAAAATAGTAATGACAAGAACAAAAAAATAACTTTTACTGTGGGAATTTGTCTGACCTTAAATGTGTGGGTATGCTGGTGAATAGCATGGGTATGCATGATTCATTATTAAGCTCTTTATTCTCCAAGCTCTTGCCGTGTGTGCTTATTACATACCCAAGGGAGAGAGCACTGGGGTCTGAAACTCACTATGTATCTTGATTTCATGATGAAAAATCTGGGGACGATCATATGCCTGATTTAGCGTTACATTACATTACAGGCATTTGGCTCTTATCCATAGTGACCTGCAAAGTGCATAACTCTGGGTTAAGAGCAACAGAAACCCTTGAGCTGGGAGGAACCACAAATGTGAGAACCATAGGATCGACTGTAAACTCGTTAAGCCTGTCAGGGAATATACAAGACGATTGCAGAGTAACAAGGCACAATAAGTAAAACTTAGAAAGACAACAAGACTGGAGTTCAAAGAATATCCATAAACGATGCAACAGCAAAATTGAGGTGAAATCAATAATGAATCGGAACCACAGTCGAGTCGAGCCATTGGCAGAAATGCTAGAGAGAGGGTGGGGTGGGGTGGGGTGGCAAGGAATGATTTGAAGAGGTGAATCTGCGGGGGAAGATGTGAGGCGTTTCTTCTGTTGATGATGATTTGTTCTCTTGGCAGGGCACGGAAGTCAAGGCCATCACGTACTCAGCCATGCAGGTCCACGATATCCAAAAACCAGAGATCTTCGTCATAATCGACGTATGATGACGAGTGCCTAGCTGGGGCGACGTGGCCTCGCTGGGGGGGAGCAGGCGGGGTCACGGTTGTGTGACCTCACCAAGGGGGCGGAGTCACAAAGGCTGCATGTATTGGTTGTAGTTCTTTTTATTTTATTTGTTAATTTATTTTTTTAAAGACTGGATTCTGACAGTGACATAAGAATGTTAGCAATGATAAATCCACAACTTAGTAGAACTGCAGCCATACTTACAAAAGATTTGGATTGTTAACGAAAAATTTAATAAAATAAACAGCCAGAAGAAATAAAGACATTAGGGCCACGATGCCTGCGGAGGAGTCTGATTGGCTGACGTAAGGGTCCGTCTTCCCTCGCTGTTAACGCATTGGCTGGATAATGAACCGTTCGGTGGTCACAGCATTTTCAGCAGTTTCTAATGCAAAGGTGGAAATTCCAGGTTCAGAAAGTAAAAGTCCTCCCCAGTATTTTGTTCCAATCATCTGGATTTGTTGATTTGCATAATTCATCAGCCAGGAAGTAGAACTAATTAGTGTCCCCTAGATTTTCCACCTCTTTTTTTTGCTTTTAAATGTCCTGTTTATGGTATTGGGACGTGTTTTACAGGGATGGGGGGCTGGGGCTCGGAGCCATGCAACTGGGATACAAACAGCCATCGTGTTATGATATGTATTATGAGATTAGAGTAATTGCAGTACTGCGGTTCACCAACTGGAATATGTCACAAATCCCCAGGGAGGTCTTTAGCAGGATGGACTAAAAAATAAGTCCCCTTTTAAGAACTTTTTGTTAATGTTGAACTGTAACTGCATTGTGGTTAATCACATATTTATTTTATATAAATAAAATAAATATTGTGTTCCCGGACTTTGATCCTGGGGGCGGAGATTCCAGTGGGATTTGTCAGTTATATTGTACTACACAGGAAGTGCTCACCCTGTGATTCAAGCGCACACATTATATACTGTAGACGCTGCACAACATCGCGTCTGGGAACAGCTTCCAGGCACCGGCGGTTGGCGTTGAACGTGTTAAACATTAACCCTTTTACTGAGGTGTTTCTTTTTGAGGGGGGCTTGAGATTAGTACACTTGGGTGCTGCTGTCATGTCATTTCATCCCCCCTATTCCCACAATCCTGTGGCTTATTACCCATCATTTTCTTTTAACATTTATTCCACTGATATTAATATTCCATATTAATGTTGTTGTTGATACCAAAAAATGATTCGCCATTATGCTCGGTAATGTATTTATTTACCAAAACGGCCACAAATGTTATTTTTTAAATTGGCGACTACTTTTTAGAGCATAAGAGTCAAGAAAGTGTAGCTTGAAGATTTCTGTGTGTTGAATTCACTTTCTGAGATGCTCGGTGCCTTCCGGTGTAGATTGCTTTTCTCTAGTTAAGACGATACAATAATGGTAAAATTATTTACATTCAGTCAGTGTGTGGGAATACTGTAAAGAAATTAAATAAAGAAAAGTGTTTTCCAGAGTTTATCCTGTTTCAAGTGACATTAAATCAGTGAATTTTGAAAAAGGTCTTTCTTGAAAAAATAAAACTAACAATTTATAGTTTTGTACATTTCCTTACTGTTTCAAATTTGTGCATGGTGTGTGGGAATTGTAAAGTTAGACACAGACTAAAAAAATCCTTGTTGGACCTCAGCCTGGCAGTGATAGTGTAGTAAATCCGGCTCTCTAATCCAAATCCGGCCCTGGTTTTCTTTTCTCTCAGGTAATTAACTGAACAGTTAATTACCAGGCTGTCTTCACACCTGACTCCCGGGTAAAGGGAGAGCGGGGAAAACCAGCTGTTCTCGACCCTCAAGGCCCATGATACGAGTAACGGGATGCTTATGAAACTGGGCTTGTAACCCAGAGGTCATGGGTTCGATTCCCAGTTGGGATGTGACTCTTGACCTGGATCGCTTCAGTAAATATCCAGCTGTATGAATGGATTGTATGTCAGGGTACTGTGTACATTGCTCTGGATAAGGGCATCTACAAATTGCAGAACTGTGAGGAGGAAAATGTGGGTTTATGTTGGCAGGTGGTAGAGGAATTCAGGAATGTGTGGTTGTGAAATTTAATCATGCTATCCGAGTGATATGATTGAGCTACCTGCTGAAATTCCTGGATCCCCTCAGATGCTTTTAAAATTCCCAGAGCTTATAAATCAGCCCAAGACATGACTAGCGTGTGCCCATTCTCACAAACGTCCGTCTCCATCTTTACACTTTAGATAGAAAATTGTGGTGTATGTTGACATTTTTTAACTCCGCATCCGGTTTTATTTTAGAGATTCTCTCACAAAGGCACTTTTTTACGCTTATAGTAATAAATGTGCTTATAATACTGTGCAAAAGCCTTGGGCACATGTAATAAATAAAACCATTCTGTAAAGTGACGATGCTTTCAAAAATAACGACACGAAAAGTTTCTAAACATCAAACAATTATAAAGAGCAGTAAACAATAAAAAACTAAATCAATATTTGGTGTGACCACCCTTCGCCTTTAAAAGGTCTATTACCATACGGTGAATAAGGTATGTGATAAAGAGTCAAACTTCAGTACAAACAACTTGGGCAACAAAAGTTTAACAATGGATAATCAACAGGTGTGTCTGGTTTCTATAAAAAATGAATGAAAGACATACAGCATTATAAATCGTGTAACGATACTGGAGGATAGTCAAACAGGAATGTGAATTACTGGACAAAGTTCAGTCAATCTAACTTTAAATGCATAGTGTCTGTAGGACATAATTGATGTTCATAAATTAACAGATGTGTATAATAAACATTCATTTGTCTTTCTCGATCAGAGTAATTAGTTATTCACCTGTATGTAACCATGTTGTGGTAGTGCTCCAGTCTTTAAACTGGTCTTTCAATGAGGATTGGAGAATCTGGGGGGAGGAGCTTGGTGAAATCATTGGTCCCGCCCAGTTGTTTGACAGATAACGATGGGGTGCCACTTTTACCCATGAGCTCCTTCAATGGCAAAAAGACGGAGGCCGTATCCGAGTCAGCACTCTTCCACACTATTGAGTAGCCTTGGTGAGTAGATGGGACGAGAAAGTCTTTGAGTAGGTGCAAATTTTTCAAATTGCAGTATACTTGAAACACCCGGATTACACAGTTCTTGGGTTCCGCTGAGTATATTCGGGAGCACACTTTTCAAGAAGTACACAAACATCTTGGTCACGGAAATATGACGTGAGCTTCGTTTAAAGAAAAATGAGGCACAGCTTCGCTGACGTTTTCCTTCAAATACAACAAAAACAACACGTGACATGGCCGCGCAAGGGTGGGACGTCTTACGACACTTCCACAGTACGGTTGGAAAATAGTATAGCGGATATTTTTCACGTACTGCAAAACAGTGCATATTAAACAGCACACATCTGCCAGTGCATTGTACGCAGGAGACAGGGCATATCTACTGGAGAGCCCTATCTACTGCGTCCTGTCTCCTGTGTACAGTTTACTGGCAGATGTGTGCTGTTTAATGTGCACTGTTTGGCCACGACATGCAGTATGTAAAACAATTTTTAAATGAAACTGCACATCATATTAATGCGACCAAAATGTCTGTACTTGCTCCCGAATATACTCAGTGAAACACAAGTAAGTGTATCATACAGGGGTTGTAAGTATACTATATTTTGAGAAAATTTCAACTACTTAACAACTTTCTCATCCTGTCTACTTAACAAGCCAACCTAGTAGTATGGAAGGGAACAAAAATTTAATAAAATAGTTTGGAAGGGTGCTGATTCGGACACAGCCACATCCCCACAGTCGATGTTTAATGACATGATCAGTAGCTGCCCAGTGATTGTATCGAGCAGAGTGCCCATTCTCATTTTAAGAAATAGAAATAGTAATAATAATAATAATAATAAAGCCTAACCCTAAAGCTTGAAGAGATGCGCAGGGCTAAATGATACATGCGCATGGCATCTCTATTTAGCTGATAAATAAGTTGAATTCTCGGTTCAGTCAATTAATTGTAATTCAAAATCTGGAAAATGCAATAAATTTCATATCCTGAATTGACTCCATGGAAATGAAACTGAGCCTCTCACTCTGAGGTAGTGGCTGAATCAGCGTACGAAATCTCTTCTGCGTCGAAAACTCTGTGTCTTGGGATCTGCGTCGTGCGTTTGGACGTCCGACGGCGTTTGTGGGGCTTTTACATGCTACTGCGCTAACGTGCTACTGTGCTTACGTGCTAACTCTTTGTAGCGTATAAATCCAGCCGCATGGGATTGATGCAAGCAAGCAGTTTGGCACGGATGGGACATTAGCCGGCTGAGTTAGCACGGCCTGTCTCGGTCAACAGACTCCGGTCCGTCTCACCAGAGTCACGCGAAGCTGTTCATTTGCGTCCTTGACTCTCGATTTCTCTTGCGCCAGTAATAGAAGAAGGCCGCCAATCCAAGGCAAGCCAGCAGGCATACCAACAGTGGAATGACCACTCTGGCACTGCCAGTGGAATGTTCAAGGACACCTGGAGCTGAAATAGACACGACAAAGCTGTTGAAACGATCTGAACACACGCCATTGTTTTTGCTCACTCTACTCAATAGCCCTTATCTTATTTATAGATAAACCAAAATACTTAACCAGTTTGTGCAGACATGGCATAGATACAAGCTTCACCACAGAATTCAAGGATGATGTCAGAAGTGTTCAAGGACTTTGTAAGTAAAGGAATGATCTCACCATGGGGCGTCAGAAAGAGGGATTTTTTTTTTATGACATACTTTCCATTTAATATAAATCCTGGGTTTGTGTTTGTTTGAAGAGCAGTCAGCAATAGAATAGGGCAGTTTCTGATTTGTACAGTTTGACATTTGAGAGGCGTGCCAAATACGTTACTAAAATGTTTAGCCGGTCATACCGAACTATACACACCCATTTCCAAACAACGCATAAAGGGAACTTTGTGATCTCTGCCGTGGTACACCCAGGAACGATACTCTGCAAATGATCAATGCTTAAAACACGTGGAAAATTGTTGTAGCCACTGTAACTTGCTTAGCGTGTTCAGCCGGAGGTAAAACAATTTATCCCCTCTGACTCCAGAGTAGGAAAGATCGGCTAATCAGATCATCTTGTGTTTTAAATTTTAAATGACATCATCAAATACGACAGTAAAACGCATCTTGTTCCGTACGTCCGTTACATTAAATTTAGCTCATTATCCAGAGAATTATTATTATTTTTTTTTTAACTCTTTGAAAAGTACGTTTTTTTTTGGAATGTATTTTCAAGTCACATGTTCTAGAACTCCATTGCTTTTCATTATTTGTTTACATAATATTTATATACATTATGGGCTGTGTAAATGCACAAAATACTTGCATAAAATGTCAAATGTAAGTTGTAATTCTTACTTTACAGTGCACCTCTGAAAGGCAAAGATATAAAAGAGGTCATACTTTACATTTCCTGGTCCACACACCTCTTGACCACATGTGTAAAACTTTTTTGGGGGATATGTAAAACTACTCAGGTTCTACAAGGTAATTTGTAAAAAGTGTATCCTGGAATGCCTTAGTGTCTCCAAATGTATCCAAAATGGATAAAATGTGCATTACAGTAAATCAGGAAGTAATCCGTTTCTATCAACACAAAGTATTCTGACTCACAGAAAACATGTTTGCATTCAGTGCATGAAGGAATTTCCATCTTTTTAAAAATAATGGGGTGGTGAGATATATAGGGGTCCAGAAACCTATCCAACCCTATCCAAAAATGAATACAATGCTTTGTTTGTCCGTATTATGGCCCATTGATGCTGGTGTGCTCTAAATACTAATGCTACAATACATGATATGACTTATCCTACCATTCAGCCACAACAAATGAGATAGTAAAATAAGAACAACATAATGTACTATGATGCAAATCAAAAATAAATATGGTAGGTCTTTCACAATAATAATAATAATAATAATAATAATACATAAATAAATACTATATTTTACATGGATTGTGACTACAATTTACCCTGGTCACATATAAACTTGTTACTTTAGTCTTATAAATATCACAAAATATTGTGACACTGGATTACCATTGACAGCCAGCAAAAATGTCATAGGTTAGTTTATAGCCCATTGATTCTGGTGTGCTCAACATAGCATAATGCGTATGTACAAAATACTAATGATACAATACATGATATGACCTATGCTACTATTTAGCCACAAGAAATTCGATAATAAATGCTATATTTTACATGGCTACTGTGACTAAAATTCAACCTATGCACAAATAAAGTTATTAATTGAAACAATCTACTCGAATCTCCGTGTAATAACGATGAGGCATTGTGCGTCTGAAACTGGTAGAAATCGGATCCAAAATGGCTTCCGAATGGATGCAACCTAGTGCTGTGTTATGCATGGATATTGGTCAGCTGGTTAAATCTACCTATGGGAATGCCATACCAGTTCAGAAACCTTAGGATGCGCTCTATTGGACAATATAAGTGTCAATTAAAATCACGTTTGTGTGAAGGATTTACAAGTGCATCTTTTGAATGCGGTCATTTACGCACGGCCGTTTTGGAGCATGGATACATGTTGTAACAAGGATTAAATATTAAAAACAGGTCAACCAAGGCAAAAAATAACCTCAGATTCTTGCAGGGGACATCTTAATCTTCATAACCAAAGGTAAGGTTACAACTATTTCATATTTTACCGGAACTTTTTATAGCAAAAGAAAGTTATATGGTAACAAACAAATACCACTGTTTTTTTTTCCTGTGGAGTGAGTAGGCATGTTGACAGTTTTACTTGTATGTATTCAGGATCTTGGAAGGTGTTTCTTGCTGCTGTGATAGTAAACGATTTTTTGCTGATAAAATAAAAACTTTAATTAACTCTCAAATGTATTTAAATGTCTGCTATCTTACATGAGGTCGGGTCCATTGTAGATAACAGTGTAGCAGCATAGCATGCTACTTTCATGAATTACAAGCTAATGGTGGCAGATAGAAACGTGATATTTCGCAAGCTGATAGGATATTAAGTAGTGATTATGATGATATGCGGGTTATGGTGATAAAATCCATATTTTCGTGGAACTATCAACATATTTGTGATGTTCTTAAAATTGAGACGCCGGTGTCTCTACCACTAGGGGTCAGCACAAACAAGTTAAGAACATTGTAATCACATGTTTGTGGTCTTACACCTGTTAGTGAATCTTACCCAGGCTGCAGCTGACTGGCCTCTGTAACACCTGGCCCAGGGCGGTGTTCCTGAGGGTGAAGCTGAGGTTCACTCCCGGATTGCAGTCCTCCACCGTCACGTTGGTCCTGAGGTAGATGAGGCCGTCCTCCCTAGGCCCGGACAGCTCCTCCTGGGCCGTCAAGTTCTGGCCCGCTGAGTCAGTCCACCGGACCTGGGGCGCGGGGTATCCCTCGCTCTGAAACTGCAGGCGGACACCGCTGGGGAGGACCAGGATGTCGAGTCTGGGCTCGGCGTAGAACGCTACAGGGGGTGGGTGTAATTAGTTAGATTTACATGGGTGGCAGGTGAGCATGACATGTAGCTATTAAAGCGAGTAATGTTTGGAGTCATTATGGGAATTTTGTGGGTAATGCCACTGTTTTGACGAGACTGGAACAAGCTGGCTGGTTTAATTACCAGGAAAATCCCCTGAATATTATCCAGCTTATCAGCTATGCATATCTGTACTAGGCTACGCCTGGCTCTACTTGGCTGGGTATTCTCAGGTGTCTTGTGATGCATTACTGGAGGAGGAGGGGAAGGGAAGGGAGAGTGTGCTGGCGCCACAGCCGCCCTTTTCGGATAAGATGTGACACCCGTGTTCAAGAGTTAAGTTACCATATTTATATTGCCGTAATTATCTTTTTAGCAGGGCCTCACTTCCCCATTATGTCACTTCCTGTCTGCTGTTATGGGGGAATGAAGAGCTCTCTCACCAGCGTAGTCCAGTTGGACCTCAGCCTTGCCGATCCCCTGCAGGCCGTTGATGGAGCAGAGGTACCTGCCCGAATCCCGCGGGCCGACCCGGCCCAGCCTCAGGGAGGCGTTCCCGGCCCGGAGCAGAGTGGGGTACATCGTGGTGCGGTTCTTGTAGTTGGGGCTCTGCAAGGCCAGCTGGTTCTGGCCGAAATAGAAGCTGTGCACGACCTGGTCGTCCTCGGCCCGTTGCCAGGTCACAATCAGACCTTTCAGACTCCCGTTGGGCTCGGGCGTGTAGTCGCACCCTAAAACCACCTGTTGCCCCCATACAGCCAACACCCTTCGCTTCGGGACGGTGACCTCAAAGGAATCTGAGGAAGAGAGAGAAATGCCCCCATATGGATATTATTATTATTTTTTTATTGTTATAGACTATGGGATATGGTATTGTATGGTGAGTGCTTCTAGTTTTGGGCATGTGTGCATATGCTTGTGAGTTGGGGGGGGGGGGATTAGTTAAAAGGCTAATTTTGTGAGTTTATGAAATGTATGGATATTAAAGGGAAAAGGGGGGGGGGGGGGTGCTGGATGGCTCATCCTTTTACGGCGCTGTTCTCGTGGCCACAACATTACACACATTCTCTTTCTTTTATCCTTCTTTAAAAAAAAAAAACGTTTTTGCACTTTTCCCATTTTTATCTAAAGCACATCGAACCTCACCTGCTGATGAACTCCACTACGCACTTAAAATTAGACTGACACACATACAGTACCATGAATATACTAGGCCTTCACCTGGTCCCTGGGCTTGTTTTTTTGTGTGAATTGATGTGGCCGTCTGTACCGTTGGTTGACTTTGACTTTATAATAAATTTAGCAAAGTAGACCTACAAAGGAATTTAGGAATTTCATCAGGAGTATGGACTGATGTCAGGGTATGACATCACCCACTGGCCAGAGTGGTTTGTGGATTCTAAAAATCACTCGCAATTTTTTACTTTTTACCAGCCATTACCTTTTTACCATTTACCATTACCTTTTTCAATGTAACACAACCTGATTGGTCACCAGCCACATTACCTTTTTCAATGTAACACAACCTGATTGGTCACCAGCCACAAGCAAAGTTTTTTCCAGCATTTGGCTGGTGGCTGGTGTTAATTTCACACCCTGACTGATATGGTTTTCCGTCTTGAACTCTATTTGAACTTTTGACAAGATCATACTCAAAGATCACACTCAAATCATACACAAAGGCTTTTAGAAGAAAAAAATAATCAGCATGATTAGGCAACTGCGTCAATAGAATAGGATTTAACATATAGTCTTGATGTACTTGCTGTTTATCCACCAAGAATAAATAACGATATACAAAGATAGTGATGTACACTATATAGCCAAACGTATGTGGACACCCCTTGGTCTGGGGCTGTTTTTCATGGTTCAGGCTAGGCTCCTTGGTTCCAGTGAAGGCAAATCTTAACACTACAGTATACAATGACATTCTAGATAATTTTGGGTTTCCAGCTTTGAGGCAACAGTTGGGGGAAGGCCCTTTACCATTTCAGAATGAAAATGCCCCCGTGCACAAATAGAGGTCCATACAGAAAATGGTTTTTCGAGATCGGTATGGAAGAACTTGACTGGCCTGCACAGAGCCCTGACCTTAACCCCATCAAACACCATTGGGATCATCATTGCCGCCACATCTGGACTGTCATCTAGCTGCTGCAATTTCTACTATCATGGATATTGGCAGTCAGTTTTGACCATGCTGGTCATTAAGATCTAGACCCTGAGCCGACCTGAGGAGAATGGGTTCCCCTCTTGAGTCTGGTTCCTCCCAAGGTTTCTTCCTAGTTACCTCAGGGAGGTTTTCCTTGCCACTGTTGCCTCTGGCTTGCTCTTGTGGGGGTTTAGGCTGGGTTTTTTCTGTGAAGCGCATTGTGACAACTAGTTGTGAAATGCGCTATATAAATAAATATTGTTTTGATTTGATTTGAACTGTAAAGCCGACTGCGAGCCAGGCCTAATAGCCCCACATCAGTGCCTGACCTCACTAATGCTCTTCTGACTGAATGGAAACAAATCCACACAGCAATGTTCCAGCATCTAGTGGAAAGCCTTCCCAGGAGAGTGGAGGCTGTTATGCGAATGGGGACCAACTCCATATTAATGCCCATGATTATGGAATCAGATGATACACGTAGTGTATATTGCTTGATATTAAAGCAGTGTAGAATATGCATGATATATGCCATGAAAAAGTGCTGTTGGACTTTTTAAAATTTTTTTAATTTTGGAGTTAGTTGGTAGGTAGGGGTTATTAAACTTTTTTCTTCAATTTTCAGACCCGTGATAACTACAAACCCTACATGTGGAGATTCCTCTGGCACGATGTCTGTATGAGTTTATTATTATTATTATACGTTATATTTACATGCGCCTTTCAAGAAACTCAAGGACACTTACAATTGTGAGGGAGAAAATGTCTCAACCACCACCAATGTGTAGCACCCACCTGGGTGATGCACGGCAGCCATTTTGCACCAGAACGCTCACCACACATCAGCTGAGGTGGAGAGGGAAATAAACATTTTTTTTTGACCAATTAAATTGGGATGATTAGGTGGCAGGTTGAGCCATCTTGTGAATTTAGCCAGGACACCGGGAACCCCCTACTCTTTGCGAAGAGTGTTATGGGATAAAAATTACAGTGGACTGACGTTATGCATGACGTTATGCGCTTCTCATGAGTGTGCATGTTTGTTTGCATTCCTGCCAAATGATAGAAAAAGATATGCGACACTTAAATGAACCCAACCCATGTGTTATCTTGCCGCCATGAATGCGTGGTTGATGAATGGGTGCGTGACAAATCTTGAAACAATATAACCTTACAATTCACACAATATATAACTGAATAAAGTGAGAGCTGACAGCTGAATGGACTCAACTGCCAAAGACATTCAGTGGAACGGCGAGTTGTGAGGTGTGGCTAACTGATTTGCTAGCATTACACGTCTGGAACAAACCGCATTGCACCACTTACTTTGATAGTAGTAGAACAGCTGAGAAAACATGTGACGTCCAAAGGCCTGCAGTTTAGGCTAAATGGAGACTCTAAATCGCCCATGAGTGTGTGAGTGAATGGTGTGTCCCTGCGATGGATTGGACCCCTGTCCAAGTTGTATTCCTGCCTCTCGGTCAACAATGCGTGCTGGGATAGGCTACAACCCCCACCCCCCCCCGGCCCCCTGAACCAGACCAGGAATAAGCAGATTAGACAATGCATGGATGGTTTAAACGCTTCATGATCCTTTTATTTCCATTAGCTGAAAATGAGCAATCCTATATTTCAAAGTCTCTGTTAATGAACCGACAATAACATAAAAAGTCAAGGCCAGACCACAGCAAACGGTGACCCAAAAACACACCTGAAAAACAATTGCAAAAGCCATGACATGTCCTTCATCTTATGATAAATAAAGAACTACAATAAAGCCTGGTGATGTGCAGTTATGAACTTTACGAATGAATGGATGAATGATTATGAATGGATTTTCACAGAAACATGGCTTTCTTCAAGGATATTTTCAATGTAGACGAAGGAAAACATGCCAAGTTTCATACAACAAATCGCAAAAATCATTAATGTCGTAACGTTAAGCTTTTTATAAAAAATAAAAGTACATTTTGAAGAAATCCCTTATGGAAATTAAATACACTTTACAGCGCTGCATAAAAATAGATATATTTGAATATCTGGAAGTGAGAATAGTACCTATATTTTTACATGGATAACTTGAAGGGTTTCTTCTCCCAATACATTTTTCCATAGAGTTCAAAAGGAATATTTGTCAGGAGAAAGAACCCTTAAAGCGCAACTGAACTTCAGGTTGTGTTACCTGGCAATGATATGAGTCCAAATGGTGGCCAAATATGTTCCTTAGTTGCTCTGTGCTCCCCTGGGGTGATAATCCAGATACGTACGAGAAATGCTTATTGCTTGTATTGACAGAATCTGCTTCTTTCCCGGGCGTATACGTGCTAGACGTGTAATTTTGAGACCGTTTTAGCTGCCCCATAGAATGTATAGCGACAAATACCCTATTCTGTATTATCACCCCAGGGGAGCACAGAGCAACTAACGAACATATTTCCCCACCATTTGGACTCATATCATGGCCAGGTAACACAACCCAGTTGTTCAGTTGTACTTCAACTGTGTTATCAACTGCTCTAATTGACTAATTAAGTACAGAGTAATTGACTAATTAAGTACAGATTAACAATAAAAACCAGCAGAGCTTGTGTCCGAATCACGGCACTTGCCTACTATTGAGTATGCCAGTTGTGTATACTTTTTAAAAAAGCTGTTAAGTACATGAAAATTCTGAAAATTGAGTGTTCTTAACATCCCCGTATTATATACTTTCTTCCGGGTTTTTGCTGATAATAGTATTGAGAATATTTTTCACATAATGCATGTCACAGTATGCAGCAAGTAGTGTACTAGTACACAGGACATAGTAGATAGGGCTCTGATTTGGACACAACACTGGACCAGGGATTGCAGACCCCTTGCATATAACTCTGAATGGCATTCCTATGCCTCCAAATACCTCTTAATATTCACCGTACACTGCACAAAGGCCCGGCCAGTCATAACTCTAAGCCAAGTATGATGCTCCCGGATATAAAGTCAGCAAATCCGTTAACATTCTCTGCTGCATTATCAGGCCTAAATAGATTTAACACAAAACAGAGGGTCCTTGGAACAGTCATTAACGTCCGCAGAAAAAAAAAAAGTGACATTCCGATCAGAACTCAAAGTTAAATGCATTACGTGGAATTAAGTAGACGCTCTTATCCAGAGCAACTTACACAACTTTTAGCATTTGTACATACTATCCTTTTTTAAATTTTGTATCTGTATATAAACTGAAGAAACTCAGGGTAAGTACCTTGGCATCATCCTACCCTTGGGTTACAAGCCCAGTTCCCTACCCAGTATACTACATTGCCGCAACTATCACTGATTCGTTGCGATGGTTGCATGTAATACATATGGTGAAAGCAACAATGTACATAAAATGGCATTTTTTTTACATTGGCTTCCAATCATACGCTACTCTAACTGGTGCCTGTCTGGTTTTTCGTTTCCTTTTGTAGCCTGTGATAAATATTTCCCTGGAATTCATAATTCATGCTGCATATCCCTACTGGTTTTCAAAACATGTTAAAGGCATTTTACATATTACATACTTAGGAAACAAAATGCAATAGCCTACCACAACGGAGGAACTATGAAGCTATCGTTGTCTCGCTATAGCAGTCGACAACGTAGTTTTTTCATACTCCTTGGGAAAGTTCAGCCAATATTCTTACCTGTAAATCGAAGAACCGCGCAAACAGTTGCTATGAGAAACATGCTCCCAGCTCCCCCATATAAAAATTACTCGCAGAAAGAACACTGGAGGACAGTTTTTGAGCGAAAGATTTCTACTAGTGATGGGCAGTAGGTGAACGATGATGTCCAGTTCGAGGGAATCGTGCGAACCCACGGCTCTGGCTCTTAGCTCCGGCTCTGACTCTGCCTGCTTTCTACTACAGCCGGGAGACACTCCCCCGAGACACTCAGCAGTGGTTAATGCGCGGCGCGCAGTTTCTGATTGCTAAGTTAGAACCTAAGAATACATTTTCATTTGATCTAACAATATTGCACACACTTTTGTGAAGTTAATAATCGCCCCAGCTCATTCCAAAGTTATTATGACTACTAATGGTTAAAAGAAAGATAGCTATAGTAGCTATACTACCCAACTGATCAGCACGAAATCAACTCGACTCAATTTAAGAGCCATGAGCCGTAACAATATACCACGGCTCCAGACAGAGCCGGAACAGAGCCGTGACACAAACCGAAGTAATTTTCGAGTTTTAACCACATAACTGTTCTTATAGAGTTCTGTGGTTTTAACAAAGGGCAAAATGCAGTACACCATTAAGCTATTAATCGGGTGTACAACTCAGCGTGTATCAACCAGAAACCATATTTGCAAAGGAATTCTGTACCTAATAGGCTATCTAATGATATTCCGAGACGCCGACACTTTAATAGCCAACTGTTTATTATATTAATACATTTGGCTGTTTGCGAGTAAATTGCAGTAGGCTATAAAACAGAATTAATATGCGATTGTGTTCAGCTAAGTTAGGCTACTAAAAATGACAGCAAATACTTCAAAATGATAGGTTAGGCCACTAAAAATGACAGCAAATATATTTAAAGTGGTGGCATTTTTATTTTAGAACTCTTGACCAACAACAACAGTGAACAGAATAAATAGCCTACAATTGTGTATGATATAATAAATAAAGTACAGTTAAAATAAACACATTTAAATAATAATAATAATAATAATGCCTTGCATTTATATAGCGCCTTTCTCACCAACTGGTGACTCAAAGCGCTTACAATGATGAGGGGGAAACTCGCCTCAACCACCACCAATGTGCAGCACCCACCTGGGTGATGCAGCGGCAGCCATTTTGCGCCAGAATGCTCACCACACATCAGCTTGAGGTGGAGAGGGAGAGAAGAATTTTTTTTGCCAATTAAACTGGGGGATGATTCAGTGGCAGATTGAAAGAGCCTGGATTGGGAGTTTAGCCAGGACACCGGGGAAACCCCTACTCTTTGCGATAAGTGTCATGGGATCATTAATGACCACAGTGAGTCAGGACCTCGGTTTAACGTCTCATCCGAAAGACGGCATCTCCTACAGCACAGTGTCCCCATCACTGCACAGGGGCATTGGGGTTTATTTGACCAGAGGGAAGACTGCCCCCTACTGGCCCACTAACACCACTTCCAGCAGCAACTTAGTTTTCCCAGGAGGTCTCCCATCCAAGTACTAACCAAGCCCACACCTGCTTAGCTTCAGCCATGCAGCAGGAGCAGAGTGCATGGTGGTAAACGACACAGGCTCCTGTACATCATATGCACACACTGACACACACAATAAATATCTGGCTTGTTTGTCAAATTTGGCTGGCTATCTCTGTTATACAGTCTTCCATCCATCTCATTTTCAGTAGACCTAGACTACTGGGTTCTGGAATCTGATTAAAACAATAAGATTAATATTAGCATAGATTAAATAGCTCTATACAAATATAACTATTCAATGTCTATTATTACCTGTAAGATCTAATGTTACAATCTATGATCGAAAAAACGGAGATAACGTAACCTGCGATTGCAAACTATCTTGAGACAGTAGGCTACTGTAAATTGAGAATATTAGCAATGAGTATCATTCAGATGATTTGGGTCTGAATAAAATATCAAGGCTAGTTTACAATCTTCTTTTGTCTACTTTGTTACCAGCTAGGGTCTGCTGTCTGAAACAGCTTCTAATTCCAGCTCGCGAGTCGCGCCGCTGAAAGAAAAAGATGCGGCTCAAAGATGCGGCTCAAACGGCTCTTCTGTATGAACCGGAAGTATCAAAATTGCAACTCCGAGGCTATTTTAAGTAGGCCTAATATGCTATACCCATGTTTTATATAGGCTACACAAATATAACCAATATGTGGCTATATGTTTGTTTCTTCTTTACACTTGAAATTCAGTAAGAAGTCTAGCTAAAGCCCTTTTCTTTATTTGTTGTCAGGTAATTTGAGTCTAGATCACGCACTGCGTGAATGATTGCTATTTTAATCTGAACCGCTATTTTAACGTATTAGCCTACGAATTGTCCAAATTCCTCATGTCATATTTCTGTAGCTTCTAATCCATATTTAAAACGCTCACCTGGAGCGGCCTAATCCATATGGTAGCATAATCCAGAAAACTATATAACTACAAGGAAAAAATACAAAAAGTTCATATGAGGTTTATAAAATTAAAAAAAGTTTATATTTTTTACTTGCAGTGCTTTTGACTGGAATCATTTTTCACAATACCTACGAATGATATACTGAACTACGAGTAGCTATAGTGAACTGAACATGCATGCTGTTGGAATATTTGTGCGCTTGCGCAACTGACCCCAGTGAACGAATCACATAGTCAGTGACTAGAATCTTTGTATTGAAATGAACGATTCGAATCAGTAAAGTGATTCGTAATTTCCACCACTAATTTCTACAAACAGGCTACGTGACCCTGGTCCAGCCTAATATGTCATGCATCACCCACACTGACACCCACAGATATGTGCGTGACATAGAAAAACACAATGTAGTCCATATTATTTACACTTCTGAGGATCTAACTCGATCCAAGCTACAACTAATGTTAAAATTATTTTGATGTATATCAAATGTATATGTATGTATATTTGATGTATATTTGTGATCTAAAGTACCAAGGCCAAAAAAATAGCCTACGTAATGCAAAAACAAATAACAGACGTGACTTACCGCTATTTCGGAAACGAACTATTTCTGTGTTGTCCTTATTGTTGCAACTCTTTTGTCAATTCTGCAGCGCAAAGACGCTCTTATCCAAAACACGTTGCTTATTTTCACTTTGAAGTCCAAGAGCTATCTCAAATAGAACGCTGAGGGCAGGGGCGGAGGAGGGGTGTCACGATAGGGCACGACAGTGTGGGACAGTGTTGCCAGATGCCTATATTAATCCCCCATCTTCAATTGAGTCCAATACCCCTTTTTAAAATCCTCCATATATGTTGTTTTTTAACTGTCCTTGTGAAATTAAAAAAAACCGACATATAGGGGAATAATCCCGATTTCTGGCAACCCTGGGGTGGGAGTGAGTGCGCCCCTATATCACTAACAACAACTCCCACCCACCCGCATAAAAAATACTGCGGCCAATCAAATTCGATTGTATGAGCAGGAAATACTTCTTATTTGTTTGACATAGGCAGCGTATGCCTGTCTGTTTGAACGTTTCGACGATAAGACGTCATCAGCGGCCGATGAAGCCAGGGACGGATCTTGGGATGTGGAGGCCCCTGCAGCTAACCCTTACAAACCTACACATTTTAATTTCGGAAACATCTTATAGTTGCATAGTACAAATTCATGCTCTAAGTTTTTTTTTCTATGTTAAAATAGTGGCCAAAATTGCAGAGAGCACAACACCTTTTACGTTTGTCCTTTGTCTAATGTTATTATAGTGGAATATTGTTACTTATTGTGTTGTAGGCCTATCGTTAGAAAGAGCATTGCCTTCAGGGTAAGGTATTGTAATTCAATCTCTTAATTATTGTAATCTTACACAGCAGCTGAAAAAACTTCTACCCCGACAGAAAATAAAAACACGTTTCGTTGTTGCATTTAGCCCATAGCCGTGATCCTCACTCGGTGGTCTTACCAAAGGAGGAGTTATGAGGAGGATAAATGGGAAAGACTGTCAAGACTCCGGGAGGTAAACATGTATGCAATGGCACGTGCAGATGCGCTGCCATCAGACGCAGATATGAGCGGAGAAGGCTGTATGTGATGCGGAAATATTATGTATGACCTGTTACATACAGTCTGACAAATTAATCCACGAGAAATGTCCGTGTAGGTAGTGCTATACACTATTCCTTACAGATTAATTAATAACATACAATTTATGTAGTAGACCACTCGGGCTACATACATTAAAATGGGCTAATTACATATATCAATGCATCGCTCTTGTATGAAAAAAAGCCGCGTTGCGTGAACAGACTGTGGTAGCCAACTATCGGATAATAATAATCTAATAATAATCATAATAATTCAGCAAAGATAAATTTGCGTTAGCTCATGAAACTGATCTTTTCGACCAAAATGCATTGCATGTTAGTTTTCACTTCAAACAAGCTGCTCCAGGGTTCACTTGGAAGCGCCCTGAGACCACCGCAGGTGATCCGGTTGTTTGGTGCGCACCCATTACATTACAGGCATTTAGCAGACGCTCTTATCCAGAGCGACTTACACAACTTCTTATTGCATCTCATTACATTTATCCATTCATACAGCTGGATATATACTGAAGCAATTCAGGTGAAGTACTTCAAGCTCAAGGGTACAACGGCAGTGTCCTACCTTGGAATGGAACCTGCAACATTTCAAAGTGCAGATGGCGTGACTGCAATTTTAATTTAAATGTAAATTTCTTATCGTAATAATGCAGTTATTGCTCAGGTTGGTTAGGGCTGTACTTATGCTCAGTCATATAATTTCAGTTGTGCCACTTTCTAATACCGCATTCACTATCAGGATGTGCAAACGCTCTTGGAGGAGTTAGCTGGCCTACCACTGGATCTCAATAAGAACATAGTTGCATACAGATTGTAAATATAGTATTTTGAGATCAATATTTGGCTTGGATATTCTTAGTTTTCAAATAATTATTTAGCAAAATACTTTTGTGTCACAATCTCTCTCAGGTTCTGAGTACAAAGGCCATTATTTCAGATAATGAAACGCAATGGGAAAAAACCCTCAATGTTCCTTCGCTAGTATAACACTAGAGGGCAGTATTTCTAAATATTTTGTCTCAATTTGTCGATAATTAAAACATAAAATTCTTGCTGTTTCAACGAAACAAAAAGAGAATGAAGCTAGAGAATGTTTGAATTTTCTTTAAAGCAGTTTATTTAAATAATACCTTGTTAGGCAGAAAAACATTCCCCTTTTCCATCAACCAGGTAGAAACTATGAGGTATACTTGATGGGTTTATTTCCACCGGAAGAGAGCAGTACACTTCAACTGGAATGTTCCATACTGCACTGATAATAAAGGACACGCCTAATGCAGAATGTATTGGGTCTATACGCACCTTTGCGAGAAATCTATTATACTTCTTGATACATGCACAATAATAAGACGGTGTTTATATTTTAATTTGTAACTTGAGTTGAGGTAGCATTGCAAAAGGTTCTGGTTTAGAACCTTTATTCTTGTATGGTTAAATACTCAGAACGTGAGCGAGGTTTGGACTGCGGCCAGCCAAATTCTTGTTATTTTGTCGTAGCAAGCACAGCATATCACCAACCTTCCCTGCCTGAATCTTTCTGGAAGGCACAAAAATTCCAACTTGTATTCTCCCACCCAAAATGCACGCTAGAAAAAATACAATACCATGGTAATTAGTTAGAGTTCAGAGTACACACAGGCATTGCCTCTTAACATCTTTAAGGGAACGTGCAAACCTCATTTCCAAAAAAGTTGGGACAGTATGTAAAATGCACATAAAAGCAGAAAGCAATGATTTGTAAATTTTCTTTTACATATATTTAATTGAAAACAGTAAAAGAAAAATATATTTAATGTTTTACCTTATCAATGTTATTGATTTTTGAATCAATAATTCTGAATTTGATACCTGCAACACATTCCCAAAAAGTTCAAAAAACACCTGTTTGGAACATTCCACAGGCAAACAGGTGATGCTATCATGACTGGGTATAAAAAAATATCTAAATACTCTTGATATCTTATTTTCAGGTACTGTTACAAGCGATACTATAACCTCTCTGCATTTGAATGGATCTTTATGAAAATTGGGGGGTGGGACTAGATTAAGCTGTAAATTACACGGGAACAGTATAAAACATATGGTTGGCTAAATGGCTCTAAGTCATCAAGGGTCTGAGGTATCAAACGAGCCTCAAACCATCACTCTGCTGCCAGATATGCAGTAGATATGGATGGATCACTTTAAGCGTTGTTTCTCCTGACTCATTTTTCTATTGAACTCTATGGAAAAATACAAACAATAATTTGACATAAATCAATAGTTGGTAAGGTAAAAATTTTTGTACTGTTTTCAATTCAATATATGTAAAAGATAACTTACAAATTCAGCTTTTATGTGAATTTTAAATACTAAATACTAATAAAAACTTTTTTGGAATTGGGGTGTCACGAACCAAACACGGGCTGAACCCAAATGCACGACCAAGAGACAGGGAAACAGAAATGAGGGTTTATTAGGAGCTTTGGGGTAGTCCCAAGCTCAACACAAACTTAACAAAATGTCAGAGGGTCCAGGAAGTAGCGAACTGCTCCAAACCGGAGCTGGACTTGTACTGGACCTGGAGGCCCACACTGGAACCGGATCACGGGAACGAAGATTTGTTCCGAACCGGAACTGGACTTGATCTGGACCGGGAGGTCCAACCGGAACTGGGGAACTGGACTGGATCAGGACCGGGAGGTCCAACGGGAACGGGCTCTGGACCGCGGGGTCCAACAGGAACTGGACTGGATCTGGACCGGGAGGTCCAACAGGAACTGGATCACGGGAACGGGCTCTGGACCGCGGGGTCCAACAGGAACTGGACTGGATCTGGACCGGGAGGTCCAACAGGAACTGGATCACGGGAACGGGCTCTGGACCGGGGGGTCCAACAGGAACTGGACTGGAGGCAGAGCACCCAACTGCGCAGGCAACTGGATCTGGACCGGGAGGTCCAACCGGAACTGGATCACGGGAACGGGCTCTGGACCGGGGGGTCCAACAGGAACAGGACTGGAGGTAGAGCACCCCACTGCGCAGACAACTGGATCTGGACCGGGAGGTCCAACAGGAACTGGATCACGGGAACGGGATCTGGACCGGGGGGTCCAACAGGAACTGGGCTGGAGGCAGAGCACCCCACTGCACAGGCAACGTTAACTGGGAGCAGGGGTACCGCAACACAAAACAGGGGAGACTTGACTGCTACAGGCTGGATATTACAGAACACTGGACTTGGAACCAAGGAGTTAGCCAGGGAAAACACCACAACAGAGCTTTTAGTCAAGTATTACCAGAACCCAGGAGACCATGACACGCACGAACAACGTTAACGAACTGGTCCCGAATAGCAGCCAGCGAGAGGTATAAGTAGGGGAGTGAAATTGAAACCAATCACCAAAAGCATGAGGAATGTAACCGAGAGTGATTGACTAATTGACTGGTGCGGAATGCATGCAGGAAGGGGGAAAGGAGATAGGTTGAACCTAAAGTGAGGGAACAGAGAGAATCAGACAGAAGGGGCACGCCCAGCCTGTAGCGACAGGGAAAACACGGACACAGGGAATCCACCATGACACGGGAGGAAAGGGAAAACCAGGAGAACGGACGGGAAGGGAGCGGGACGTTACATGGGGTTTGTATTTTATAGTTACTTATAAGGTTGCCTAAATTCCCCCTTAATTTATATGGTGAATAAGATGGTACATATGCCTAAAGTACAGTACCCACTGATTAGCATACACAACACATACACTTTTGATGAGCACTATTTTCTATGTGTTCGGTTTGTTCATTCCTTTATTGTGTGTATGTCTACGACAGATGGAAAATTGTGAAAATTCAATAAATCACATTGTTTTTCTTCCCACAAGATGTCAGTATAGTAACACGTACGGCACAATGCTGGGGACGCGTCGTGAGGTAGTGTGAGATTTCGGTTGTCTGGTTCAGTGAGGTTTGTAAGGCATTGCGCAAAGTGTCTTGTGTGCAGTAGTGTGATGTCTGTGTGTGAAAAGCAGTGTTGTGTGATTGTTTGTGTGCAGTAGTGTGATGTCTGTGTGTGAAAACCAGTGTTGTGTGATTGTCCGGAACACAACAGCAGCTTATGATGCAAGCCAAAATTCTGCGAAAATCAGACAAAATATTTTGGTATGGCATCATATCAAGAGGAGGAGTCAATAATGTTTTCCTTTCCTATTTTGTTCCCCAAAGGCTGATGGCCAGTGTGCTAAAACCTTTTAGCAAAACCAATAAAATGATCAATGATTGGTCATTGGATTTGTTTTGCACCAATCATTGGTTGTGTTATTAGTTTTGCATGTGCTAAAAGGTTTTGCACACGCTAATGGTCTTAGTAAATAGAGACATATGTCGAGGCTCTATGTCCGGCCAATCAGTGCCAGACCTGGACACGCTCCAGCCAATCAGTGCCCGGCCTGAGCATGCTCCGGCCAATCAGCGCTGGGACTGAGCGGATCACGAGCCCTGAGAGGGTCCTCACATTGTTAGATCTTAAGGCATACTGAAATAGTCGAGGAACCCCGAATCTGAACAACATGGTTACTTTTCATCCACCCTTTAGTACAAAATGGCCACCCGACTTTTATTGCAACGGTTCTCTTGTATAGCACAGTAACTCAGGTATAAAGCTGTAGTTACTATAAACTGTGCGGAACTAAAGAACCTCTACCCCCCCTCTGATGGACGGTGGGGACGTTCACATTCACAGGGACAATCAATACCCACATTGTACTGATAAAATGCAATCATTTTGCAAATGTTATTGCTAGAGACGGATCCAGACAAGATTAAATGCAGAAATTTTTATGCTCGTTTTACCTTGGCAAGATCAGGCAGCCTTCAGTGAAGAAGTAGAAGAAGCCATTGTTTATATTACAGATATAAGTTCTGTAATAACGAAATTGAGCTCAGAACAGAGGAAGACACATGAATGCGGGCACACACAGACACACACACGCACACACAGACACACACACACACACACACAGACACACACACACACACACACGCACACACAGACACACACACGCACACACAGACACACACACACACACACACACGTGAGCGATCACAAAGTTTATTTTCCCTTTGGCATTTCCATTAGTGACCTATTGTCAGATTTACTGTACCACAGCGAAACGGTGTCTGGGCTGATATTAAAGGTGAAAGGAGACATGCGACTACCCTGCTGATCCTGGAGGGCCTTTCTGGAGGTAAATTTAATTATCTTACATTACGTACTTCTCTTTATTCACAGTCACTTCAACTACTTTACATACAGGTGCATAACTGTGCTATGTACAGTAAATTTATGCAGATGGAGATTTATCTATAATAATAATGATGAACTTTATTATGAAATATCTTTCATATATGGTTTGCAGCTCAAAGAGATGGAATTTAGCAAATTAAATAGAATAAATAGAAAAAATGTAAACAAGCAAAGAAAAAAGCAGTAAAAATGTCAAATGCAGTAAATATTAGTAAAATAAAGGCAATAAAACAGGAATAAATGTGAGGCTAACATTCCAATGCCTTTTAAGTTGTTCTGTGCAGTTCTGTGTTCTATTCTGGGGAAGAGTTTAGCGCGCACTGTATGAAAAGTTGTGTATAAATAATGTTATTATGAAAATAAGTTTAGTTTGCAACATGTTTTTTGCCATACAAAACAACAGCACTTATTTACCCAGAATCCCTTTGCAGAAGGCTATGGAGAGGCATAACCACTCAGTAACCATTTGGACGCATGGTCAAAGTGGTCAAAGGCAGAGCATAATTTATTTGTTTGATTTCAAATCCAATGTGCTGGAGTACAGAGCCAAAACAACACAAACTATGTCCCTGTCCAAATACATACAGACTGCACTGTATATATAAACCCGTTTCAATATGTTCTGGAAAATTCTGTAAATGAAAAAAGGAAAAAGGTTAATGAGCCAAACCCCCTCTGAAGTCCAGCTTCCTGACTGCACTGCCTCCATTTCCTGTGTGATGTCATCTCGCTCTCTCACATTCACGCTGGGCTCCATGGGGGTGCAAATCCCTCCACAAATGTTGTCTTGTCTGATTCGAATCATTTGATTTGATACGTCTTTGATGGGGAGTCATGATGTCACACGTTAAGAGTTCGGGTTAGAGCAGGGGTGGGCAACCCTGGTCCTGGAGTGCTGGAGCCAGTCCTGGTTTTTTGCTCGATCCAAACCTATAACTACATAACTGGATTAATTTTAATTAATCAGGCTTAATTAATGCAGGTGACCATGTGCTGGAGGCACTCCGCTTTCACCATTCAGAATATTCAGGCTCAGACTTTTAATCATCCATCAAACTCTTGTGATCAAGCTCAGATGGAACAAAAACCAGAAACGGCACCGGCACTCCAGGACCAGGGTTGCCTACCCCTGGGTTAGAAGCTGGAGCAAGAGGGGCATAAATACGGCTGAATCCTATTGGATAGAGAAACAATCTTGAATCCCCATGGAGGTTTGCTGCCTCCTGCTGGTGGAAGATGGTATGGGCCGGAGCGGAACCCTTCTGTAGAGCTCTTGAGCGTGGCGCTTCACTTAAACGTTTTCAGGAAGATCCCAGCCGTAGAAAAAGGCCGCTGCACAATTACAGAATAATGAGACATCTGCTGACATTTTGCTGTCATCTGAAGGTTACGAAAATAATTAAACCATTCCTGCAACAACAACAAAAATTAATATCATTCCGTGTGATGCTGGAAAATATCAGCATCAACATCAGCGTCCTTTTAGCTCCTGACAAAACCATTAAAAGCTTCTCGCTTTCCTCTCGAACTGCTCTTCCTCTCGAACATCAAGCTATTATGGATTTCTGAAAACAGAATCGGTAAAAGAAAAAGGTATGAATTTAATTAACCTTATAATGGTGGAAGGCCATTGCAACCCAATATCAATATGGAATTAGAAGAGAGGTCAATCAGTACCGTGCTGTATATTTCTCATACTTTGTGTCATACAGTACAAATGCTTCCTTTACAACTATTTTATAAACCCTTGTCTTTTATATTATGATTATTATGATGATTATCATTAGTGGTAGTTA
The DNA here is from genome assembly GCA_022702515.1 of Ilyophis sp. 1 JC-2022. Lineage (NCBI taxonomy): Eukaryota > Metazoa > Chordata > Actinopteri > Anguilliformes > Synaphobranchidae > Ilyophis > Ilyophis sp. 1 JC-2022. Next base: position 67,960,519 of record CM040406.1, on the reverse strand, counting down.
TTAGATTATTTCATTGTTTTTTTAATGCATTTCACACATTTCGTTTTTCGTTTTTCACGCATATCTGCACTCCAAACTAAAATAATGTACGTACATTTGGAGTTCAGCATTAACAGACCTTTTTTAAATTTTTTTTTTTACTAAATTCAAAGATTTTCTGATTGAATTGTGTTTAGTTGGGAGAAAAAAAAATGTCTATGAGACTTTACAAGGAAGTTCCATCCGTGCAATTAAGGGCCGGCCTGCGCTCACTTAACTCAGTAAATACTGCAAGCTGGCTTAAGGAGGCTGGAAATGAGGTTAGGTCAATAATTGACCTCAGCTAAATAACAAAAATGTTGGCTGCTCTTTGGCAGAAGGTAATTTAGCCATCACTGCATTAGCCGTAATTTTCCCAACGGGATAAAAAGTCTTGTGCGTGCTCATCGCATCGGGGGTCAGTGGAACGGTGCCATGGATTTGTTATGGATACTGCAGTGCGCCGTTTTAAAGCAGCGTATCTTTTTTTAGCAGCTCAATTGAGAAGAAAGGAAGTAGGCCTTTCTGAACTGTCTTACGAGGAACTGTTACCGTCTGTCTATGGTACTCTTTAATGCATTGTTTTTATTGTTTTACATTGTTATACAGAGAGAGAAAGCGAGGGGACAGATTTTATGTTTTTCCACGTGCCTGATTTTCTGTGGAAAATGTGACACATCCAGGTGACCAAAAAAAGAACAGAAAAAAGAGCGCAGTGGGCTGGGACAGAGTATCATGGTTTTCCGTCCTGCGTTCTCTCTTTGCGGGCGTTGCCGCTCTGGGCCGCAAGAGGGCGCTCCGACCACGTCTTTCCCCCTCTTCTGGGTTAATTTGTTTACGAGTTGCAGGTGTGCGCCTGCTATTTAAGCTCTGCACTTCCGCTGTTCTGGGCTTTTGTGTAACATTCATGCCACACAAAGCCAGGTAAACGGCATAGGGCTTCTGAAGACTGCATTGCCCTCGATTCTGAAAGTAACGCAGAAACGTCCGCTTAGTTAGAGTAGGGATTAGATCTTAGGATCTCTTTCTCCTTTTCATTGCTCTGTTCTTATTTCTCTCTGATCTTCCGTTCTCACGGAGGAGTACCTTGTTTACCTTTATTTCGTTGTGCCTCTTTGTCAGCTCATTTATTATTTTTCTCTGAGCTTGAGTTCTTTTCTTCTCTGTTTTCTGCTCGAGTCCGTTTGACTCTTCGGTTGCTTTTCTGGGCGTTTTGCTTTGGCTTATCCGCCGGGAGTTATTATCCCTTTTTGTTCATCTTTCACTGCTCCGTTCACGGAGGTCTAATTTCTCTTCCCTTTTCTAGCGGCCGCTCCACTTTGGGACCCCCTCACGGTCGCGTCTGGTCCTCCGACCCGTCCACCTCACACAGAGGAGTTTAAACCTGCAGGAGTTTAAACCTGCAGGTCCTCCGACCCGTCCACCTCACACAGAGGAGTTTAAACCTGGTCCTCCGACCCGTCCACCTCACACAGAGGAGTTTAAACCTGGTCCTCCGACCCGTCCACCTCACACAGAGGAGTTTAAACCTGGTCCTCCGACCCGTCCACCTCACACAGAGGAGTTTAAACCTGGTCCTCCGACCCGTCCACCTCACACAGAGGAGTTTAAACCTGGTCCTCCGACCCGTCCACCTCACACAGAGGAGTTTAAACCTGGTCCTCCGACCCGTCCACCTCACACAGAGGAGTTTAAACCTGGTCCTCCGACCCGTCCACCTCACACAGAGGAGTTTAAACATCATGCAACTATTGGATAATTGTTTGTTCATGCCTTGGGTGTCCTCCGGGAGAGACCATGTGACCCACAAAGGGACGTATTTATTTGACATCGGCCACACACAACTCATTTATTGTGTCAGACTTTTGCCAAAAATATTATTTTCATCTGCAGCCCCTATATGGGCAAATAAGAACAGAGCAATGCTACAAGATTACTGTGCACACATATACAGAATATTATCTCTACAGGGCTTGCTTCTGTACATATAGGCTACTCATACAAGCGTTACGCTGGTGTCAGGTGTGAGACCCACGTACACTAACAAATCTAATTAGTTTTTATGTAAGCAACTGTGCTTGCTTTTCTGTGCTTTAAAATGTAAAATTAGTCTATATTGGTATATTTATGAACTGAGGTGTCATGTACCCCTCCTCCCCCTCCAAAAGTTTGTCACAAATTTTTTTGTCTCGAGTCATACTTGCAATATGCCAAACTTTTTAAAACGGAAGTGTTAAATTAAATATATTCCACTTCTTTAAAGGGTGACCTCGTGCTTTACAGGAAGAGCGCAGAAAGAAAAACGAGGAGGATTAAAGCCTCTTTATCTTTCCTTTTGTCCTCCACGATTGCCATTAATCTGTAGGAAATAAACAAGAATACTGCATTAGTATCTCATTAGCGATCCTGTTCCATCTCCCAGATGATAATGATGTTGATGTTCATCAGGAATGGCGCGGAGATGCATCCGGGGCAGGTTACCCCTGACTTGGCAGCTCGCTGGCGCTCACGTCTCTAAAAAAGCACCCGGGCTTTCAGATGTCAGTTTAATGCCTTTTCTGTTTTGTTTCTAATCTGTTTTTCATCCTTCGTATCTGTCCTGCTTTAATCTCCAGGATGCATTATCTCCCGTTTCCAGACTCTGTGACGAGTTCACACGGAACACGGGCTCCTTCCCTCTCAGCAAGAATTCAATTCTCCCATTAAAAAAAACAACAAAAAAAAACTAAAAAACAAACAAAGCGAAAATAATTGAACAAAAAAAGTGCTTACTCTTCCTCCGGGGAGCGGGAGGGGGCTGGGTGGGAACCCGTTCTGTGTTGTTTACCAGCATATTGAACAGAAGCAGCGTGTTTTCTTTTCGTTTGCTCCAGAGAAAAGTAATTGGACAGCCTGCTGCCTGTCCCTGAATTTTCAGCCATCGCTGTGAGTGTCCGTAAAGTGCGTCCCTGTCTAACGCCGTGCTGCTCTGACAGGCAGTCGCAGCCATGACAACCTGCAGTCGCAGCCATGACAACCTGCAGGCTTCAGATGCTGCCGCTGGGTACCGGATCGGCTGACTCAACGGGCCCGTTGACACTCGCACGGGTCGCCCCAAATTCAGAATCCCCCCCCCTCCTCTACTCAAGAAAGCCATCTGACCAACTTTTATTTATATCCATGGCCAGGGATGCTATGCTAATGCTGTGGAGAGCAGGGATGATTCAGGGGCTGGATGGGGATTAACAGGGGGGATTATTATCAATGTCATCAGAATATATTTATAAGGGAGCCAGTTTCACGTCTTTTCACCAGTATCCCTGTATAAAGCATGCAACGTAAAAGCTTGAATTCTCCTATTGATCACCCGTCCTGAATCCACCTGAACATGCGTTTCATTTGCTGAAGACAAGACTGAAGGTAAAAAACAAACCGGTACTAAAGATGGCTGCAGTGCCGGCCTGGCAGAGCATCACCAGGGAAGATATAAGATGGCTGCAGTGCCGGCCTGGCAGAGCATCACCAGGGAAGATATAAGATGGCTGCAGTGCCGGCCTGCATAAAAGGGGGTTTAATTCTTACATGGGTCACCCGACATGAGCTGAAGTAGCCAGTCCAACTACTTACGCACTGCACTGTATATATACTGTATATATTTCTAATGACAAAAATACAAATAACTGGTCCAAAAAAGGGTATTTTTCAAAATTGTTTAATTGAATGAAATTGTCTCTGTTCTAATTAAAGATGAAAAGCACCATAAAGCTACATCTGGTGTGAATGAATCAGAGTGAGTGAGTGAGTTTGCTGACGGATGATCCAGAGGTAAATCTGGTGTGAATGAGTCAGAGTGAGCGAGTGAGTTTGCTGACGGATGATCCAGAGGTAAATCTGGTGTGAATGAGTCAGAGTGAGTGAGTTTTCTGATGGATGATCCAGAGGTAAATCTGGTGTGAATGAGTCAGAGTGAGTGAGTGAGTTTGCTGATGGATGATCCAGAGGTAAATCTGGTGTGAATGAGTCAGAGTGAGCGAGTGAGTTTGCTGACGGATGATCCAGAGGTAAATCTGGTGTGAATGAGTCAGAGTGAGTGAGTGAGTTTGCTGATGGATGATCCAGAGGTAAATCTGGTGTGAATGAGTAAGACTGAGTGAGTGAGTTTGCTGATGGATGATCCAGAGGTAAATCTGGTGTGAATGAGTCAGAGTGAGTGAGTGAGTTTGCTGACGGATGATCCAGAGGTAAATCTGGTGTGAATGAGTCAGAGTGAGTGAGTGAGTTTGCTGATGGATGATCCAGAGGTAAATCTGGTGTGAATGAGTCCGAGTGAGTGAGTGAGTTTGCTGACGGATGATCCAGAGGTAAAGCTGGTGTGAATGAGTCAGAGTGAGCGAGTGAGTTTGCTGACGGATGATCCAGAGGTAAATCTGGTGTGAATGAGTCAGAGTGAGTGAGTGAGTTTGCTGATGGATGATCCAGAGGTAAATCTGGTGTGAATGAGTCAGAGTGAGTGAGTGAGTTTGCTGATGGATGATCCAGAGGTAAATCTGGTGTGAATGAGTCAGAGTGAGTGAGTGAGTTTGCTGATGGATGATCCAGAGGTAAATCTGGTGTGAATGAGTCCGAGTGAGTGAGTGAGTTTGCTGATGGATGATCCAGAGGTAAATCTGGTGTGAATGAGTCAGAGTGAGTGACTGAGTTTGCTGATGGATGATCCAGAGGTAAATCTGGTGTGAATGAGTCAGAGTGAGTGAGTGAGTTTGCTGACGGATGATCCAGAGGTAAATCTGGTGTGAATGAGTCAGAGTGAGTGAGTGAGTTTGCTGATGGATGATCCAGAGGTAAATCTGGTGTGAATGAGTCAGAGTGAGTGAGTGAGTTTGCTGATGGATGATCCAGAGGTAAATCTGGTGTGAATGAGTCAGAGTGAGCGAGTGAGTTTGCTGACGGATGATCCAGAGGTAAATCTGGTGTGAATGAGTCAGAGTGAGTGAGTGAGTTTGCTGATGGATGATCCAGAGGTAAATCTGGTGTGAATGAGTCAGAGTGAGTGAGTGAGTTTGCTGACGGATGATCCAGAGGTAAATCTGGTGTGAATGAGTCAGAGTGAGTGAGTGAGTTTGCTGATGGATGATCCAGAGGTAAATCTGGTGTGAATGAGTCAGTGTGAGTGAGTGAGTTTGCTGATGGATGATCCAGAGGTAAATCTGGTGTGAATGAGTCAGAGTGAGTGAGTGAGTTTGCTGATGGATGACCCAGAGGTAAATCTGGTGTGAATGAGTCAGAGTGAGTGAGTGAGTTTGCTGATGGATGATCCAGAGGTAAATCTGGTGTGAATGAGTCAGAGTGAGTGAGTGAGTTTGCTGATGGATGATCCAGAGGTAAATCTGGTGTGAATGAGTCCGAGTGAGTGAGTGAGTTTGCTGATGGATGATCCAGAGGTAAATCTGGTGTGAATGAGTCAGAGTGAGTGAGTGAGTTTGCTGATGGATGATCCAGAGGTAAATCTGGTGTGAATGAGTCCGAGTGAGTGAGTGAGTTTGCTGATGGATGATCCAGAGGTAAATTTGAATACTTAGTTTTAAATGTTGGAGGACAGTCAGTAATAAGCACGTCGGTGTCCCACCGTGGGTCTGTTTCAGCCTGCTGGGGTCCTGCAGCCAAACTGTCAGGCCATGTCTGAATACGATCCCTACACCCTTTTGAGGGTGCATATTTGAGTCCACTTCATCAAAAAGCTTTGCGACTTTTTCTAAAAAATGGGGGCACTTAAAATACCAGAATGAACCCCTTATTTCTGGGGTTTTGTTGAGGGAATTCAGGAGCACACTCATCTGCAGAACGGTGCACTCATCCGACAATTTCAGTAAGTAACCTGGACGTAAAAACATAAAAGACATAGAGCCTCATTCATGAAACATGAGCATTTTTGTATCTGAAATTTGTTAGTACCTCCGAACAAAATTTACACCTGTTCCGGAGCACACATACCTCGTTAGTAAATTCAGAATGCCGTAAATGTAGCTTCTGAGTGATAATTAGAATATGAATTTATTTTTAATTTCTGTAAAATTCACAAGACTAAATGTAGCCTTTGAAATACACATTGCAAACATAATAAATTATGATTGTAAAAAGCAAACACTTTAGATTATGCCTATTAATCAATTGTAGGCTATGAAGCTGTTTAATTAGACGCTTCCAGTAGCCTACTATTTTTTCTAAATTGCTAAAAATCTAAATTCTACATGACCTTGGATAGACTATGCTATAACACACATTTAACCAATGCACTACATTTGCTTTACAGTGGCTTACATGTCTGTAGCCAGGGTTGCAATCATGGTAAACAGCGTAATCCAGCTAATGCCAGTGTACATCCAGTTCCCCTACAAGATGCAAAGACAGGTGGAGGTAAAGCAGAGTTTTTATGAAATTGCCAACCTGTCCAATGTTATCGGTGCCATAGACTGCACACCCCAGTGCATGTTTTTGTTGAAAAGTCGGTGAAACGCCGTCTCGCGTTCAGAGGGAAAACCGGATAAACGTTATTTAAAAGTGAAAGCTTTTTAACTGGTTAGAATGTAGCCAGCAGGCTATATCCTGGTAAAGCCTGAGCAGTGTGGGACACGCGCATCAATGTGACCGCAATTAGAACGCGCCAGAGAGATTCTAAAATAAAGTAGCCAGTAGCCCATGTGATTACCCGATTTCAAACCACAACTCACATGCACAGAACCCCAACAAAATTAATAACGTTTAATTTATTTCCAGGCTGTGATAAAGCAATGCGCTCGTATTGATGGTACATTATCTCCTGCTAGGCCTTTACTTTACCAGTTCGGTACTGACAATATTGAACTATTTATTTTTTGGATTGAACATCTGCTAATAAAACTTTGATTTCAGTGTCAGAATGTTTTGTTTTTTTGCTTTTTCTGGGCCATTCTGACTAGATATGGACCTTTAAATGGAAGTGACAGCCTCCATATAAGGCAATTTATGGGCGTGGATTTATGCTAATCGCAAAATAACGTGGACGTGCATCGTATGTGAATACGAAAAAATCTACCTTTTCCACACGGTTTGATGAATCCGGCGTAAATTTTTCATATCAACTTCCTTAAGACATTATTAGAAACGCCCATATGAATGATTATGCATATCTATGGTACAAGGTTCTATACAAGGTTAACTTTTTTTTTTTTTTTTATTTTTTTTTCTTCATAATTCTTCATTACAAACAATCGAAACATAACTGTTATTTTTTTTAAATTTTTTTTTTTTTTTTTAAATTCAATCACTATCCTGCCCTACTTTTTTGCATGTTTTTTTTTTTTGGGATTTCTTCCGCACACTGCTTACAAAGTGAGGGGACAGGGCACATAGTAGACAGGGGTCTGAGTGGACAGGGGACAGGGGACAGGGGACAGGGGACAGGGAACAGGGGTCGTATTTGAACACAGCCTTAGGCTTTTACTGGGTGCATCCCAATACTCTATAAATGCATCCTACTATCCTCCAATACCACCTTGTCTCCTCCATGCCCTGGAAACTGATCTTTGTGTCCTAATCTAATGTTGCTGATTACATATTAATGGTTTCATATTAATTCATGTCTCGATGCAAACCGCAATGTCAGGTACATGTATACTGTGTACATGCAACGACCACTGCTCAAAAAAATTAAGGGAACACTTCATCAACACAGTATAACACCAAGTCAATTAAACTTCTGGGATATCGATCTGTCCAGTTAGGAAGCATAAACGATTGTGAATCAATTTCACCTGCTTTGGTGCAAGTGAAAGTGACAACAGATGGACAGGAGAGGCAGCAGCAAGACAACCCCCAAAAAGTAAATGGTTTTGCAGGTGGTGGCCACAGACCATTTCTCTCTCCTTATCCTTTCTGATGGATTTATCTCTAGTTTTGCATTTTGCTAGTGCCCTTGTCACTACTGGTAGCATTAGGCGATACCTGCAGCCCATTCAGGTTACACAGGCAGTCCAGCTCCTCCAGGATGGCACATCCATACGTGCCGTCGCAAGAAGGTTGGCTGTGTCTCCCAGCACAGTCTCAAGAGCGTGGAGAAGATACCGGGAGACGGGCCATTACACAAGGAGAGCTGGACAGGGCCGTATAAGAGCAACAACCCAGCGGCAGGACCGGTATCTGCTTTTTTGTGCGAGGAGGAACAGGAGGAGCGCTACCAGAGCCCTACAAAATGACCCCCAGCGGGCTACTCGTGTGCATGTTTCTGACCAAACTGTCAGAAACAGACTCCATGAGGGTGGCATGAGGGCCCGACATCCTGTAGTGGGACCTGTGCTCACAGCCCAGCACCATGCAGCTCGATTGGCATTTACCAGAAAACACCAGAATTGGCAGGTTCGCCATTGGCGCCCCGTTCTCTTCACAGATGAGAGCAGGTTCATACTGAGCACATGTGACAGACATGAGAGATTTGTACTTGAAACATACAGGCAGTTTTGCATACTTCCGGGTAGGAGACGAGTGGAGGAAAGGAGGAGTGGAGTGAAGAATATTGGGACGCAGCCATTGTGTGGCTCCAATCCTTTTGGCTTGTTTTTCTATGCGTTATAATACAGCGCTAACTCAATCCATGTACACAAGGCGCGAAGCGGCCGTGAGAGTGATATATGTGACCCTTAGCGGCTTTGTAGCGGACGGAGGCCCGTATTTCAGGTCCTGTGAGACCGGGGTGATTCACCGGCTCGTTCTCCTCCTGGGAGGTAAGTGCGGGCGGAATGGCGGACTGGGGTCAGGGGTCGGCTGTGTTAGTCGATTGTTTTTATTGCTCTCGAAACTCTGCTTTTGCCCCTGGAACAAATCGATGGTTTCATCAGCGGCGGGAGGAACAATATTTATTGATTTTTCTTTTTTTCTTTTCTTTCTCCCCTTCGTCTCTTTCCTGGGGACATACATCAAGTGACAGAAACTGCACAGCGACTTTCAGTACGGCCCCTCCCACCCCGAAATACTCCCGTTCCTGTACCCGTGGCAACCTCCACTGCCCACGTCATTCGTTGCTTCTTACCGGACCCCTTTCAGAACAACCAATCAGGGTTCTGTGCTGATTGCTCCGGTATGCTATAAAGATCAGCTCTCACCCCTGACCGCCACCCCCCCCCCCCCCCGACCCCAACCATCTAACACCCCACTTTCATCTTGCTGTTGCCACGGTTACCGTTCCAGTCAATTTGGAACGTGGTGATCGTTCCCTTCGGACACAATTACCACCCCGGTAACAACAACAACAAAAAAAATAAAAAAAAGGAAGGAAAAAAAAGTGCTGTCTAATGATTGGCTCTCTGTGGCGCCCGTCAGTTTGTGGGCAGGACCCAGGGGACGCTGTGGAGAGTCCTGCCCCCCCCTACCCCGCCCCACCCCCAGGAGACTGATAATAGACCTGTGCATCTAAGGATGACTGATCTGAAATCTGTCCCTGTGTCTCTGGGGTTCGTGTTTTTGGAGAAAACTGCTTTTAACAGCTCCTATACACCCCCACCCACCTCCACACACACTCCCTCCCACCAATCACTCCCAGGGCCTCCTGCTGTGATCCGGCGTCCGGCTGTACCCGCTCTTACACACCCCACTCAGGAGTGAGGGACGTCCCTCTCTCCCCCAGGACTGATGTGATAAAAGCCTTCTATCCTCCTTTTTCATTTATTTATTAATTTTTTTGTTGTTAAATTGTTAAAATATCGCCCTCCTCCTCCTCCTTCTCCTCCTCCTCTCTTCTCTTCTTTCTCTTACCCTGGGGGGGGCACACCTCGCACATCCTTTTAATGACAGCAGAGCCCCCCCCCCCAGCAATGGTGAGGAGGGGGGAGAGAATGAAAGAGGGAAATAGGAAATGAAACTGATACTGCTGAGCTAACAGAGGGGAAACAGGGCGTGGTGAGCTACGCTATCCACTCTTTCTCTCATTTAAACATGAACCAGTCAAATTATACCTTCTGCTGCTCCACTCCACCTGTGTGGGCCAGGGCTCAACCCCCCCTCCCTTCTCATTAATTAACATTTTGCCATTTAGCATACGCTCTGATCCAATCCAGTGCACACATTACATTCTGTACATAGAGTCCGTTTATACAGCTGGATTTTTTTTTTTACTGAAGCAATTCAGGTGAAGTACTTTGCTCAAGGATACTGGCAGCGCTCCATTTGGGAATGCAACCTACACGCTTAGAGTTACACGCTCAGTTCCACTGCTATTATCCTTTCATATAGGAGAGAAAGTTCATTTATACTGTAAGAGAGATGGACATACAGTATGTGCAATGAAAGAGATAACTCTATATAAGAGAGATAATAGTCTTACAATAAGAGAGACAATACTCATGTATTATAAGAGAGATAATATTACTATAAGACAATACACATGTACTATGCTACTATTTTGAAAAGTTCTGCCTTTGTGCGTCGTAGTTGCTCTTGCGTGACAGGGTATAGGCATGCAGTGAACGTATTATTACATCACATTGATAAAATGATCACAGTGCACCTGTACTATGCGAGAGACAGTGCACATGTAGTATAAGAAAAACTGTGCACATGTACTATAAGAGAGACAGTGCACATGTAGTATAAAAAACAGTGCACATGTACTATGCGAGAGACAGTGCACATGTACTATAAGAGAGACAGTGCACATGTACTATGAGAGAGACAGTGCACATGTACTATGCGAGAGACAGTGCACATGTACTATAAGAGAGACAGTGCACATGTACTATGCGAGAGACAGTGCACATGTACTATAAGAGAGACAGTGCACATGTACTATGAGAGACAGTGCACATGCACTATGAGAGACAGTGCACATGTACTATAAGAGAGACAGTGCACATGTACTATAAGAGAGACAGTGCACATGTACTATAAGAGAGACAGTGCACATGCACTATGAGAGACAGTGCACATGTACTATAAGAGAGACACTGCACATGTACTATGAGAGACAGTGCACATGTACTATAAGAGAGACACTGCACATGCACTATGAGAGACAGTGCACATGTACTATAAGAGAGACAGTGCACATGTACTATAAGAGAGACAGTGCACATGTACTATAAGAGAGACAGTGCACATGTACTATAAGAGAGACAGTGCACATGTACTATGAGAGACAGTGCACATGTACTATAAGAGAGACACTGCACATGTACTATAAGAGAGACAGTGCACATGTACTATAAGAGAGACAGTGCACATGTACTATGAGAGACAGTGCACATGCACTATGAGAGACAGTGCACATGTACTATGCGAGAGACAGTGCACATGTACTATAAGAGAGACAGTGCACATGTACTATGAGAGACAGTGCACATGCACTATGAGAGACAGTGCACATGTACTATAAGAGAGACACTGCACATGCACTATGAGAGACAGTGCACATGTACTATAAGAGAGACAGTGCACATGTACTATAAGAGAGACACTGCACATGTACTATGAGAGACAGTGCACATGCACTATGAGAGACAGTGCACATGCACTATAAGAGAGACACTGCACATGCACTATGAGAGACAGTGCACATGTACTATAAGAGAGACACTGCACATGCACTATGAGAGACAGTGCACATGTACTATAAGAGAGACACTGCACATGCACTATGAGAGACAGTGCACATGTACTATGCGAGAGACAGTGCACATGTACTATAAGAGAGACAGTGCACATGTACTATGAGAGACAGTGCACATGCACTATGAGAGACAGTGCACATGTACTATAAGAGAGACACTGCACATGCACTATGAGAGACAGTGCACATGTACTATAAGAGAGACAGTGCACATGTACTATGAGAGACAGTGCACATGTACTATAAGAGAGACACTGCACATGCACTATGAGAGACAGTGCACATGCACTATAAGAGAGACACTGCACATGTAAAAAGAGACCGTACATGTGTTCTGTCAGAGGGGAGGCAGCGTAATGATAGGTTTGTTTTGTTTGCTTGGCAATTTAAAAGCATACAACACCAAGGCTGATGCACACATTCACCCGAGTGAAATACTTTGCTGGGTTACTTTCCCAAATACATTGTATTCTCTCTCGCTCTCTTTTTCTCCCTCTTTTTCTTTCTCTCGTCTCTCTCTCTCCTCCTCTGTTCTCATCATTAGAACACTCCAGAGTACGAGGCAGAAACTATAAATAAATCAGCGTCTTTTTTATTCTACAGAAGAGGAGTCACAACAAAAATCTATGTCCAAATCCCACAGTGGGACAGTCAGTTAGTAAGGTTATATTTATTACTTCTGAGAGAAAGCTTGGACAGAACTTCCACACCACACCCATGCTCCCTCTATCTAGACAACAGTATTATAGTTATTCATATCAAATTATTACTCATCAATTAGCTAATGTATTAATTACTACAATATTAATATTATGTTTGTAGTTATTAGTAAAAATGCACTTCTAAAATAGAATTCTAGTATACAATTAATCTACACATTTAAACAGCAACAGCTCCCTGGTGTAAGTAGCGTCATCAGGTTTTTTGTCTGTTCAAACACGGCTGCTTCCTGAAGTACTAGTGTTTGTCTCAATTAGCGGCTAACAGTCATTCCGTCGTAATTGTGTCGCATTGTTTCGCGAGGGGCTCGCAGTCAGCGGGTTGCTGTGAGACGCGTTTAATTACGGCTCTATTGACCGAGCTGTGCCAAATAATTACAGCTGTCAAGCCCAATAGAACTCATTTTCAGTGGCATATGGTTATTACAATTGTTGTAAATCGTCGAATTATGTTAATTTTTTGTAATTTATTTATTTTACAAAGCGTGCATAGTAGAAGGATGCCTGTTATTAAATAATATCCTTGTGTCTTTACCCAACCCCCGCCCCTCCCACTAATAACTGTATGTATGCCCACGTGTTTGTGTGCATGTGTGTGCATACACATGCACACACACACACGTTTATCACGTATGTGTGCATGTGTGCGAGACACAGAGAGGACAGAATGAGCATGCATGATTGGCCGCTATAAAACTGGAAAAATAAAAAAAAAGGAAAAAAGGAAAAAACCTCATGGTAATTCATAGGAATCCACCACTGGAAGCTTGTGTTGTTTACACTAGCTTATTGATTAGCATGTACAGTCCAGGACTTGTGTAGAAGGAGCCAGGATACTTCTTGATTTTATTGGCTGGATTGCACTCCGCTCCCCAGTCTGGGTAGACTTTCTAGAAACCTCCGTGGGCGGGCGAGTGTTACGCAGATAAGGCTCCTTGTTCTATACGGTTAAGAGCTGAAGTCGTATTTCTTTCCAGATGATTCTCAATTAGATAAACCTGAGACAAATCTCTGTGTGGCACAATACAAACATGGTAAGGACATTTAAAGTGCTATGGGACATGTGTAAGAGTTAAGGACAGTTAGAGCGCTATGAGACATGTGTAAGAGTTAAGGACAGTTAGAGTGCTATGGGACATGTGTAAGAGTTAAGGACAGTTAGAGTGCTATGGGACATGTGTAAGAGTTAAGGACAGTTAGAGCGCTATGAGACATGTGTAAGAGTTAAGGACAGTTAGAGCGCTATGAGACATGTGTAAGAGTTAAGGACAGTTAGAGTGCTATGGGACATGTGTAAGAGTTAAGGACAGTTAGAGTGCTATGGGACATGTGTAAGAGTTAAAGACAGTTAGAGCGCTATGAGACATGTGTAAGAGTTAAAGACAGTTAGAGCGCTATGAGACATGTGTAAGAGTTAAGGACAGTTAGAGTGCTATGGGACATGTGTAAGAGTTAAGGACAGTTAGAGTGCTATGGGACATGTGTAAGAGTTAAGGACAGTTAGAGTGCTATGGGACATGTGTAAGAGTTAAGGACAGTTAGAGCGCTATGAGACATGTGTAAGAGTTAAGGACAGTTAGAGTACTACAGGATATTAAGAGTTCTATAGGATATGAAGAGTTTTATAGGATAGTAAGAGTTCTCCCGGACAGTTAGAGTTCTCCAGGATAGTAAGAGTTCTCCAGGATAGTAAGAGTTCTCCAAGACAGTAAGAGTTCTAAACAAAATCATAACATTATGCACACCATCGTTAAGCCAATAATTAATATTGCTGCTCTTCTTGTGCAAAATCCAAAAAAAAAAAAACACAATAAACAGAAACAGAAAAAGTGCAGTGCAGGAGATTACTCTTACTTTAGGGGGGGGGGTAAAAAATAAAAAATAATAATCACAAAGAATCAGATCAGATTAGTAGTCAGCATCGGGCGCATCGCTCGCTTTTGCTTTGTCAGCCAGAGTATTTGTAGAAGAAAAGCTCCTTTGTGTCCGGACACGCTTTTCGCGAAGGCCGCTAGCAGGCGACCAGAGACGGTGCTTTCTGAGGTGAGAGTCCATGCGTCTGGCTGGTAGCAGGCTGATCTCTGGTGGGTTGATGAGATGCTGGGTGGTGCAGTGGGTAGCGCTGTCGCCTCACAGCAAAAAGATTTTGAGTTCAAATCCCGGCCGAGGGCATTTCTGTATTGAGTTTCCATGTTCCATGCGTGGGTTTCCTCCCACAGTCCAAAGACATGCAGGTTACGCTAATTGGAGACCCTAAATTTCCCATAGGTATGAGAGTGGTGTGAGTGAATGGTGTGTGTGCCCTGTGATGGATTGGTGACCTGGCCAGAATATATTCCTGCCTCTCGCCCAATGCATGCTGGGACAGGCTCCAGCCCCCGACCAGGAATAAGCGGGTTAGATAATGGATGTATGAACTTTGTGCCAAATGTCCTCAAGTGACTGCGCTCAATATTACGTCTTTAATATTGACACCCATATTGATAGTATTGAGGCCACAAATAATGCCGAATCACAGGAGTGGACTTTTCTGAACTGAATTAATCCCCTCATTTTATGATAAGGAGATGAATATCTCTGACCGGCAACGGGTTTTGCGATTTTGGTTCTGAGCATTGTTATACGAAGCGGTGATTTCCTCGGTTTCTCTAAACCACTTCTGTCCGTCCGCTATTCATCTGCTCCTTTTTCTTCTGCACGCCAGCCATCTCTGTGCTTAGTGCTGTCAGAGATTAGGAGGGTACTGTAGTGTTTGAGCCACCCGGCTCAGTGGTTATGTGTTCTGCCCTGTAGAGGGGTCATAGGTCAAAGGGTCATGAGTCAAAGTGGTGCCCGAGTCAGCGGAGAGGTGTCCGTCTAGTTGACCTATATTCCCACCTCAAAGAATTGACCGCATGACCTTATTTGTTGTGCACTATGACCCTTGACCCCAATGCTCAGAGGCCACACAAACACAAATTACTGTCCCGGATCAAAACAAACAGACGCCATCTCCTCCCATCACTTTTCGAAAGGGCCCGTTCTACTTCGCAGTGGATTTTCTGTGGAGCTGTTACCAGTGCCGCCCCGTTCTATGTGCAAAATGTAGGGCCACGCCTCCCTCAAAAGGGCCCCACTCTCCTTGGTTTATAACAATGGTTTCCTCCAGGCCCATATAATCCCATTAACAGAAACAGGCCACTCTTGCACAATAAAAGAGCCTGCATTAAGCGCTGCAGTTCTTATGCACAACAAAGATAGCAAACTATGCTCGCCTTATATTCCTTCTGCACTGAAAGAAATGAAACAGTTAGTTCCATGTTCCTTCTACACAGAAGGGAACGATCTCCCCACCTAGCATCTTCAGCCCATTAGTTCTTATGTATTTCCTTTAAATCAATAACAAGCAAGACTTAAACCAATACTCAGGCAGTGATGAATGACCCATCCCTACTTCCTTTCTCCCCAGGCAAAGTAGACACAGAGTCTGCCATGACCTTGAATTATTGTTACTATTATCATTATCGTCTCTTTATAATAAAAAAAAGCAAAACGGCAAGCAGGCCTGTAAAACGGCGATATTATTGATCGCGGTGCGATTTAACGATTCTCACTCAAGTAATGAAAATGAAAAAGAACAGAAGGACAGTATGAAAAAATATATATTTTTATCATGAAGAATCAGAGAGCCGGGCTGATTCTCAGGCAAATAAAGCCTGTTAGTGCTTCAGCTGGGGAAAGCTTAGTAGCCAAAAGGAGTCGGGAGTCTGTTGCCTGAGTGGCCAGAGCTGATGAAGGAGTGGACCGTCATTAAAGCAACATACACTCTGTCCTCATCCTTCGATCTGGGAAACATGGAGGACCCTCCATCATAGTCAATAAGACGGGTAAGTCAAAGCAAATTACATTATTTTATACAGCATACAATGGTTCCCAACCATGTCCCCAACCGCACTGCAAAAAAAACTAATCTTAAAAAGCATTTTAATCTTATATTTTGACTTTAGAATCGTATTTCTGTTACTGTTTTGCTAAATAAGACAAACTATCTGCCAGTGGGGTGAGATATTTGTGCTCATTTCAAGATTTGCCAGTGGAGTGAGATAATTTCACTTGTCCAGCAAAAAGTAACTTAAAAAAAGCTAATATTTTCCACCTTTGAGAAAAAAATGAGTTTTTTAAGTCTCATTACAAGACTTTGCAGTGTGTAAGTTTCAACCCTAATTTTTTTACACTGATTCTACTAATTGCCAGCTCAAAGTAATCTCTAGTTGTTTAATGAGGTGTGCTTTGTTAGGGTTGGAGTGAAAACCTACAGGATGGTAGATCACTAGTTGTTGAATGAGGTGTGCTTTGTTAGGGTTGGAGTGAAAACCCACAGGATGGTAGATCACTAGTTGTTGAATGAGGTGTGCTTTGTTAGGGTTGGAGTGAAAACCTACAGGATGGTAGATCTCTAGCTGTTGAATGAGATGTGCTTTGTTAGGGTTGGAGTGAAAACCCACAGGATGGTAGATCTCTAGCTGTTGAATGAGGTGTGCTTTGTTAGGGTTGGAGTGAACACCTACAGGACGGTAGATCTCTAGCTGTTGAATGACGTGTGCTTTGTTAGGGTTGGAGTGAAAACCTACAGGACGGTAGATCTCTAGCTGTTGAATGAGGTGTGCTTTGTTAGGGTTAGAGTGAAAACTTACCAGACCCCAGATCTTCAGGAACAGGGTTGGAGACCACTGATATAGTGCAATTCACAATTTCTAATAAAATGCTTTATGGCATACACACCTAACACCTACACACCTAACAACTACACACCTAACACCTACACACCGGCCTAAACCCCCCACAAAGCCATTGGCAAAGCAAACCTCTCTGGACGACATGTAGGGAAAAACCTGTGGGAGAAACCAGACTCAATAGGAGGAGCACCTTTCTCTGTCCGGCTCCGAGTTTTAGTATATAGGGTCAACATGGTCAAGCCAGTTTGTCTAATCAGTACAGGACCTTCTGTATGAAGGCAGCTGGAGGTGGCTCTTCTATAATAAGGGGGGAGGGGGGTCCAATTCCTCAATTGCCTCAGAGGAAAGAAGGGATTGGCACTATTTTGAGAGGCAGAGGGGGTTGATCCTCAGAAATAAATAAAGGCCCTATCGTTGTTTGTCTTTGGTTTTAATTTTCCCTAATACTTGAGCTACAGATCTGTACATGTGTACTGCGATGTGCGCTCGCATCAATACATTCCGGTAGTCGTCTCTCACGTCTCCTATCCCCTGTCAAATAACATTGATTCGCGAGCCTAAAATCTTAAACAGGAGCCTGCCGTGATCTCTTTTAATTAATTGTTTGTTCCTCTCCTTATGTCCAAGACAACAACGCGCTTTTTCTGAACAGTTCCGAGGCTTATCCTCCAAGCGGACATTGTCGGCGCCCTGTGTGCGAAGCAGTTTGATTTGCGGGATTCGCGTGTCGGGCTTTTGGCTGAATCCCAGTCGACTCAGATGTGGATCTTCTCTCGCTTAAGTAGGCTTTCTTTTTCCCCCGAGCGCTCCATGTGGGAGGTTGCTGAGCGGAAAATCGCTACGGCTTTGGAATATTGAATTTAAACCAAAAAAGGAAAAAAAAAGTTAATAAGACATGCTTACAAAGAAAGATAACAGACGTAATCAACTCTATAGAACAAACATAGCACCAGTAAGAGGCTGTGAAACTTTCGAACCCTGGTTCTGGAAGGAGGCCACTGGAGAAATCTACCAGTTTAACTCTTTCTATCTTTGGCCCGCAAAAGGCACTACTCACCTCATTTCTACTAGTCATATTTACGTGTCAATATCTAAATAAATATTCAATGCACATCCAAAGTTCGAATTGAAGAAGAGGTTGTATCATTCAGAATTCAGTTATGTCACAATCATCACATATGGTATATACATAATACGCCTAAAATAAAGGTAGCCTAATGTTTTCATAAATGTAGAGTTTCAACGTGGGAGAGGCAGGTGTTTTTGAAAACCGTGACCCTTCTGAACAACCATGCGCCAGAATGTTTTTGTTTTCTCAAAGCTGTAGTTTATAATTTCAGAGAAACATGACTACTGTACTTTGGATGGATCTGACTACTACTAGAGAGCCACCGTGCATAGGGTTAACCCTGTTATAACCAATCACCAATAAGATGGAAATGTGTGTCAGTCTGGCCTTGTACCTCCAAGATTGCAGGTTTGATTCTCATGCGAGGCACTGCCTTAGTATCGTTAAGCTGAAGGTACTTAGCCTGAATTTCTTCAGTAAATATCTAACTGTGTGAATTGATTGTATTTAAAGAATGCACTGTGATAACACTATCTGCTGAAAGCACAAAAAGTCAAATGTTAAATTTGAGGCAACTGAGTTGGACCAGAAAACTTTAAACTATTTAATCTTTTGTTTTAGTGGTCATGCCTGAAGAAAATGTGCAGAATCTTCCTGTCCAACATCAGATGTAATTATTCTGTGCACATCTCCTGATCCAGGGGGTCCTACTTCTCTCCTGCTGTCTCTCTATCTGCTCTCCTCCCTCCTCTCTCATACCCCCCCCCCGCCATCCTCACCATCTCCACAAACCCTGACCCCCCCCCCCCCCACACACACACACACACACACACTACATCCCCCCTCCCCCCCTCCACACGCACACTACCCCCCTGTCTCTAATCTTTAAAACCCCTTCTGCTGTCTGCCTGCCTGCCCTTCTCTTTGTCTGGCATAAGACACAGGCCTGCAAACCTGCTCATATTCACCTCCACCTGCAAACCTGCTCATATTCACCTCCACCTGCAAACCTGCTCATATTCACCTCCACCTGCAAACCTGCTCATATTCACCTCCACCTGCAAACCTGCTCATATTCACCTCCACCTGCAAACCTGCTCATATTCACCTCCACCTGCAAACTGCTCATATTCACCTCCACCTGCAAACCTGCTCATATTCACCTCCACCTGCAAACCTGCTCATATTCACCTCCACCTGCAAACCTGCTCATATTCACCTCCACCTGCAAACCTGCTCATATTCACCTCCACCTGCAAACCTGCTCATATTCACCTCCACCTGCAAACCTGCTCATATTCACCTCCACCTGCAAACCTGCGCATATTCACCTCCACCTGCAAACCTGCTCATATTCACCTCCATCTGCAAACCTGCTCATATTCACCTCCACCTGCAAACCTGCTCATATTCACCTCCACCTGCAAACCTGCTCATATTCACCTCCACCTGCAAACCTGCTCATATTCACCTCCACCTGCAAACCTGCTCATATTCACCTCCACCTGCAAACCTGCTCATATTCACCTCCACCTGCAAACCTGCTCATATTCACCTCCACCTGCAAACCTTCTCATATTCACCTCCACCTGCAAACCTGCTCATATTCACCTCCACCTGCAAACCTGCTCATATTCACCTCCACCTGCAAACCTGCTCAAATTCACCTCCACCTGCAAACCTGCTCATGTTCACCTCCACCTGCAAACCTGATCATATTCACCTCTACCTGCAACCTGCTCATATTCACCTCCACCTGCAAACCTGCTCATATTCACCTCCACCTTCAGATCTGCTCATAGTTACCTGCACCTGCAAGCCTGTTCATAGTTACCTGCACCTGAAAGCCTAATGTTTGCCTCTATTTTGAATTTGCCTCTACCTGCAAGACTGCTCAAAATTCACATCCACCTACAGGCCTGCTCAAAATTCACATTTGTCCATGAGATGTGACCAGTCGCTCAACCCAATCTAAACAGCGAAGTCACTCACCCCCATAACAACATCAGACACCCTGCGAGTCCTCCGTGGTGGAACACTATCGGCCTCTTCGTAAGTGCCAGAGATAAGATGGATTTCGATTGGCTGGGGTCCGTCGCCCTCAGCGACGGGCCAGTCTCCTGTAGGCTACTGCCTGTCACTGTAAGATAAATCTATGCTGCATTCAGGGCTAGCTTAGCTTTGCTTTACTGCCAGTTAGCAGATGCTGTTATCCAGAGTGACTTACTAGGCTAAAGCGAGTGTAAAGATCAGTGATTGAAGCGCGGACATTCCCCTGAGGGGGAGAGTATAGTCCCAAGACCAATAGCAGTAAGTGTAGACTCGACTTATCGATTAGCCCTACTGAACATGAAACTAAGTTACACAAACGGGAACAAAACTACCGTAATGAGCATTAAATTACATTGTGTGAAGAAGAGCAAAAAAAAAGCAAAGAATTTGTTTATTTGTTTTAATATTGTTTAATATGTATGCTTGACTGTGACAGGGCTATTCTGGAAAATAAGTATTGGTCTCAATAGGACTTCCCTCTATAAATAAAGGTTCAATAATAAAAAAACAAGAAAACAGACTCTGAAAACATATACAGAAGTTACACACAATCAGGTGTGAGAGCTGGGGGTTATTTCACGAAGCAGGATTCCTGAGTTAGCTGGATAACTGCACTGAGTAAAACCCAAAGCAGGATTCCTTAGTTAGCTGGATAACTGCACTGAGTAAAACCCAAAGCAGGATTCCTGAGTTAGCTGGATAACTGCACTGAGTAAAACCCAAAGCAGGATTCCTTAGTTAGCTGGATAACTGCACTGAGTAAAACCCAAAGCAGGATTCCTGAGTTAGCTGGATAACTGCACTGAGTAAAACCCAAAGCAGGATTCCTGAGTTAGCTGGATAACTGCACTGAGTAAAACCCAAAGCAGGATTCCTGAGTTAGCTGGATAACTGCACTGAGTAAAACCCAAAGCTTGAGCTGGAACGGACCAACAGTACACCATAACACAAGACTTCTACGTGTAGAGTGAGCTGGAATGGACTAACAGTACACCGTAACGAGACTTCTACGTGTAAAGTGAACTGGAATGGACCAACAGTACACCATAACGGGACTTCAACGTGTAGAGTGAGCTGGAACGGACTAACAGTACACCGTAACGGGACTTCTACGTGTGGAGTGAGCTGGAACGAACCAACAGTACACCGTAATGGGACTTCTACGTGTAGAGTGAGCTGGAACGGACTAACAGTACACCGTAACGGGACTTCTACGTGTAGAGTGAGCTGGAACGGACCAACAGTACACCGTAACGGGACTTCTACGTGTAGAGTGAGCTGGAACGGACCAACAGTACACCGTAACGGGATTTTTACGTGTAGAGTGAGCTGGAACGGACCAACAGTACACCGTAACGGGATTTTTACGTGTAGAGTGAGCTGGAACGGACCAACAGTACACCGTAACGGGACTTCTACGTGTAGAGTGAGCTGGAACGGACCAACAGTACACCGTAACGGGACTTCTACGTGTAGAGTGAGCTGGAACGGACCAACAGTACACCGTAACGGGACTTCTACGTGTAGAGTGAGCTGGAACGGACCAACAGTACACCGTAACGGGACTTCTACGTGTAGAGTGAGCTGGAACGGACCAACAGTACACCGTAACGGGACTTCTACGTGTAGAGTGAGCTGGAACGGACCAACAGTACACCGTAACGGGACTTCTACGTGTAGAGTGAGCTGGAACGGACCAACAGTACACCGTAACGGGACTTCTACGTGTAGAGTGAGCTGGAACGGACCAACAGTACACCGTAACGGGACTTCTACGTGTAGAGTGAGCTGGAACGGACCAACAGTACACCGTAACGGGACTTCTACGTGTAGAGTGAGCTGGAACGGACCAACAGTACACCGTAACGGGACTTGTACGTGTAGAGTGAGCTGGAACGGACCAACAGTACACCGTAACGGGACTTGTACGTGTAGAGTGAGCTGGAACGGACCAACAGTACACCGTAACGGGACTTCTACGTGTGGAGTGAGCTGGAACGGACCAACAGTACACCATAACGGGACTTCTACGTGTAGAGTGAGCTGGAACGGACCAACAGTACACCGTAACGGGACTTCTACGTGTAGAGTGAGCTGGAACGGACCAACAGTACACCGTAACGGGACTTCTACGTGTAGAGTGAGCTGGAACGGACCAACAGTACACCGTAACGGGACTTCTACGTGTAGAGTGAGCTGGAACGGACCAACAGTACACCGTAACGAGACTTGTACGTGTAGAGTGAGCTGGAACGGACCAACAGTACACCGTAACGGGACTTCTACGTGTGGAGTGAGCTGGAACGGACCAACAGTACACCGTAACGGGACTTCTACGTGTAGAGTGAGCTGGAACGGACCAACAGTACACCGTAACGGGACTTCTACGTGTAGAGTGAGCTGGAACGGACCAACAGTACACCGTAACGGGACTTCTACGTGTAGAGTGAGCTGGAACGGACCAACAGTACACCGTAACGGGACTTCTACGTGTAGTGTTTACTTCTGCTTCGCATAAGCTCTTCATATGTAGCCTACGTAGTGTTCGTGTGCCCGTGGGATTCTCTGAAATGCCAAGATGGAGAGTTTTCAATGCCCTCCCCCAACTACAGTCTCCCACCACCCCAACCAGCATCCCCACCCTCCTCCATGATGGATCACGCCCCCCCTCCCCCCCCCCAGTATATGATCAAAAATGTAGGACCCATCACATGGTTACCCAGATATTATTCCCTTCACATCACGTTACCATAGTTTCTGCACTTATTTATTTTTATTTATTATTTTTTCCCACTTCAATCCTGCATACCCTTCAGTTAGCAATGCTGCAAGCTGGCAGCTGGCTGATTTACATTCACTTAGATCTATGATGACTAAACATCTTTAATGCTTGTGAAATATGCTAGAAACAGTGAGTGATGCTGGCCTCCCAGGACTTCCATCGCTGGTATATTATAATACGCGTTGTACTGTGCTCTTTACGCTTCGTAAGTCTCTTTGCATAATGGAATCTGACAGCACTAATAAATAAATAATGGCGTATCCAAAATGTTGCAGTCGTAATCGCTCGAGCAAATTAACAAGAAGGACAAATGGATGGGGTATATCTGTGTTTGCCCCATTGAAAAGCAATTAAAAATAACAAACAACAAAACCACGTCTAAAGTTTGCACAGTAAGTGATGAGGAATGTTCCTACAGCGTTTAAAATCCTCTTTCAGTTTAACTGCCACAGTTATCACACTCTATCAAGAGAGAGAGAAACAAGAGAGAAAGAATGATATTGACAGTCGGCATCGATGCTCTGTAGCCTACAGTAGATCCAAACGTCCGTAAACCTTAATTGCCAATTTATTGCCGTGGCGACAGGACATTGATTAGCCAGATTTCTCAGACGGACTGCAAGGTCAGCTACGTTTTCCTGGCATTCGGGTGAAACAGAATGCCATAAGGATCTGGAATGACGTGCGAACCCCCTCCCCCCCGGATTCCAATCAGTATTCTGCGTTATTGTCGACATGGAGGAAATGGCTTGTCTTACGCCTGTAAAATTGTACCCTGAAGCATAACAGTAATGCTAAATGGAGACGACTTGCGTTTGATCTCGGAGTACTTTGTAGTGAACGCGCAGCGCACGGACCTCACGTCTCGAGCGCCGGGCATCATAGCCAGCCACGCTTTGAGCATTAATCTCACGCTCTCTCGCCCATGAGCTCCAAAAAAAAAATCTCACACATGAAAACTAAATCGGCACGACCCCGTTTCAAAGCGCGATGAAAGTGAACATGCCGCTCGGGCAACTCTTAGACGGTAGAATTCTTTTTTTAAATTTAATGTTTTTAAATGTAAATGTGATGTCATGTTGACTTCAGAAATCTGAGGCCGGTGACAGCATACCTTCGCTTCACCCACCATCAAAATAACAGGCAGAGCCCCCCCCCCACCAAGACCCACCCACACACCCCCCCCGCCCCACCCCCCCCCCCCCCAAGCTAAAGTGTGGGCGCCGCTCTGATGCACCTGCCCATGAACCAGCGGCTATTTTCCGCACGGCGGCCCATGTGCCATTACAGAAACATGTGAAAAATGCTGTAGTTCTAACCCAGACTCGTCTGACTCACAGTACTGGTCCGGCCCCGGTGGGCCTCATTTTGTGGTTAGATTCTGTAGATAGGGGGGGGCACTGTTGTTGTAACCGAGAGCAAAGGCAATTTACCTTAAGTTAAAAAATAAGAAAGAATAAATGCAAAGCAAAATTCCTGCTCTGGCATTTATAATTTGTCCCAAAGCCGGTCTTCAGAAGCCGAACTAAAACCATCCCTCCTGTTCTAAGAACAATGTAAACTGCACAGACCTCCAAGAGGAACCAATACCCTTTCACCGCTTTGCCCACAAATGAGGTGTTTTCATTGGGCGATCATAAGAACAGCGTTTCCAGCACACCTGGTCATTATCGTGCAGAGTGAAGGTGGCAGCATATAAGGTCAGGCAATTGTGTTTTCATTTTCCATATTTCACTGAAGAGCTTTCAAATATGTGTTTTTTTGGGGGGGGTGGGAGGTTACTGGAAGCTAGAAGCTGGATGCTGTACTGGGAGAATCAGGGGTAAAGTGGTAAAATGGAGCAAGGCCTGCCTGCTTTGGCATTATTACAAGCACAGATCCCAAATACTTACCACACACTCAGCTCTTATAGCCCGTACATCATGTCTGTTCCTTCAGTACTGTGTGTTCAGGGGTTTTCTACACTACAAAATGCTCATTGCCACAGTATTGTACTTGATCGTGTCCCTTGGTGAATTTTCGGAAGATGCACAAACCGGCGTGTTTAGGCGGCGTCGGCATGGAGACAGGACTTTTATCACGATGGAAACGGAGCTCAACATCTTGGGGTTGTGAAGCAGGTGCACGCAGAGGTAGGGGTCGAACCCCTGCCCCTTTCCCCTGTCAGTGCTAATGTGCTCTTTTGGCTGCAGCGATTGTGTTTTTTCCTAAAGCACAAGTGGTCTTTGTGATGGCAATCCCCCCCCCCCCCAGTTCACAATCACAAACCCCCTTCCCCCTTGTCTGAGATCAGAACACTACCCCTCCCAAACTGGTCCATGAGCACAATCCCCCCCCCCCCCCCCCACCCTGTTTACAATCGCAATCCCCTCCCTGCTCCGCAATCCTAATTCGCCTGCCCCATACCCCCTCCATCCTGGTTCAGCACGTGCCCCACGAAAACCGCATGGCCTTGGTCTGAGGACTCTGTAAGCTGGGCTCGTCTCCTTCTGATTGGTCAGTCAGGCAGGTCGCTGTGGTGACCGACTGAGCCTCTCCCAGGAAGGATTTATTGTCTTACGAAGATTCTTATGAATATTGCACATAACCATGCTCATAATTATACACAGATATAATACAAGCCACGCTGTATCTATTATTAAATCTCAGAATGCGGGAACATTGACAATAGAAGGGGTTGGGGGAAGGAGAGCGACTCACTCTCTCTCTCACTCTCTCTCTCTCTCTCTCTCTCTCTCTCTCTCTCTTTCTCTCCATTTCAAAGCTCAAAACCTGTCCTTTATTTTTAATCAATCCCAGTGCTTTGTTCCACAAGCTCAACATTATCGGTGCTGCGTTCTGTAAGAAGGAATGTAGGGATTTATTGAGTCCCTGCTGAGAGAGAGAAAGAGAGAGGGAGAAGGAGAAAGAGTGAGAATGTGAGAGTAAAAAAGAGGCTAAAGTAAGCGAGAATGTGGGAGAGAAAGAGAGGGGGGAGAGGGAGGAAGGCGGAGAAGAATGAGAAAGAGTGTGAGAGGGACAGAAAAAAATAGAAAGAGAGAGAGAGAACATAAGAGTGAGAGAAAGAGAAGGAGTGAGAGAGAAGTAGAAAGAGAGAGAGAACATGAGTGAGAGAGAGAGAGAGAGAGAGTAAGTGTCGCTGCCGTCTGGGATATCGATCTGATGCTCTGCCCACTGACGTCTCTTTCAGAGCACTCCTGGAGAGGTCAGAGGTCAGGGACAGCAGACAGCAGTAGTGGACGAGCGTGCCGATGGGGTCATGTTTTGTTTTGTTTTACTTTCGCTCTTTTTATCAGGGGTGGGTGGGGGGCAAGGGCAGGGTATTAATCTCTGGAATGTTCTGTGGCATTCCGCAAGGAGAGGGTGGTTTCTGGCGTTCTTTTTTCACTAGGCATTGTGAGGACTGATGCCAGCAAAAATAAAGCTTCTGTTGGGCCAAAAAGACCCCTCCCTCCACACTTTTCTTTAAAACCTCTGACTGCTGTATTCTCCCCGTAGGACTGATCTAGATGGATGTATTTGATTACAGAACCAAGATGGCCTGGTTGTCCCATGGGCCCCCCCTCTAGCCCCCACCCCATCTGCTGGAAAGCTGGAAAGTGTGTGTGTGTGTGTGTGACGTGTGTGTGTGTGTATGCGTGCGTGCGTGTGTGTGTGTGCATGCGTGCGTGTGTGTGCGTGTGTGCATACGTGTGTGCGCGTGCGTGCGTGCATGTGTGTGTGTGTGTGTGCGTGTGTGTGTGTGCGTGCGTGTGTGTGTGTGTGTGTGTGATTGAAGAGAGCAAACATTTACAAGCGAGGGATGCATTTTACATGAGTTCAGTTCATCTAAGCCTTTCCCACTGCAGAAGAAACAAAAACATCCATTTTAATCCAATAAATACCAAGGCCAGTTAAATTCCAGTGGGCAAGGCCGCTGTTTTACAAGTATGTTTGTTTTATTAGTATGAAAAAATGCAATGAAAAAATGTGTTTTTTTAAGTGACTGTTGAATCTACTCAAATAACTTCACTGGTAAGAAATGTGTATTAAAATAAACTTTATTTCTGAAGCACAATGCTTGTCCACAAAAACTTGCTTACAAGCTTACAAAACTTCTGATGGGTAATTATTAGTGTTATTAGCGTTTACAAAAGGAGAGATCATTGGCACGCATGCAACACACACACACACACACAAAAAAATACATACACACCCAACACACACATATACATACAAAAACACATAGACACACACTCACCCATAACAGCGTGCGCACACACACACACACACACACACACACGCACCCAGACACACAAACACACACACACACACACAAAAATACATACACACACATATACATACAAAAACACATACACACACACTCACCCATAACAGCGCGCGCACACACACGCGCACCCAGACACACAAACACACACACACACACAAAGATACATACACACCCAACACATACATATACATACAAACACATATACACACACACACTCACCCATAACATCGCGCACACACACACACACACACACACACACACAAAGATACATACACACCCAACACATACATATACATACAAACACACATACACACACACACACTCACCCATAACATCGCGCACACACACACACACACACACACACACACACACCCAGACACACAAACACACACACACACACAAAGATACATACACACACAACACACACATATACATACAAACACACATACACACACACACTCACCCATAACAGCACACACACACACACACTCACACACACCCAGACACACAAACACACACTATGATGGGTGGCTAGGTTGGGAGGGGGGCAGCTGGTGTGCAGGATTTGCGGAAAAAACCAGCGCATTACCGTAAGAAAATCAATAACACTGAGCAGATAGTTCATTTAGAACTGGCACCAAGAACCGGGGGGCGTGACCGGAAGAGTGACAGGAAGCTTTTAATTGGCTTCTTGGTCTCCAGGGAACCTGTGATGACAATTATTTTTGTTTTTCTCCGATAGGTGGGGGGGTTCAGAGTCTTTAATAATGTAGTGAATGAAAACACAGAGATGGGGGGATGAAGGAGGAAGAAGGAATAAAAAGGGATGGTGTGATGTGCGGCTTGTTTTGTGTTCACAGCCTGCTGTGGTTTTTAAACCCAGGGCTGGGTGTGAAAAGGAGGCCGTTTGAAAGGGATTTTAGTGCCTCAACACACCCACAACCGCTCTGCTTTTAGGGTTATGAACAACCGCTCTGCTTTTAGGGTTATGAACAACCGTTCTGCTTTTAGGGTTATGAACAACCGTTCTGCTTTTAGGGTTACGAACAAACGCTCTGCTTTTAGGGTTATGAACAACCGCTCTGCTTTTAGGGTTATGAACAACCGCTCTGCTTTTAGGGTTATGAACAACCGTTCTGCTTTTAGGGTTATGAACAACCGCTCTGCTTTTAGGGTTATGAACAACTCCTCTGCTTTTAGGGTTATGAACAACCGCTCTGCTTTTAGGGTTATGAACAACCGCTCTGCTTTTAGGGTTATGAACAACTCCTCTGCTTTTAGGGTTATGAACAACCGCTCTGCTTTTAGGGTTATGAACAACCGCTCTGCTTTTAGGGTTATGAACAACCGCTCTGCTTTTAGGGTTATGAACAACTCCTCTGCTTTTAGGGTTATGAACAACCGCTCTGCTTTTAGGGTTATGAACAACTCCTCTGCTTTTAGGGTTATGAACAACTCCTCTGCTTTTAGGGTTATGAACAACCGCTCTGCTTTTAGGGTTATGAACAACCGCTCTGCTTTTAGGGTTATGAACAACTCCTCTGCTTTTAGGGTTATGAACAACCGCTCTGCTTTTAGGGTTATGAACAACTCCTCTGCTTTTATGGTTATGAACAACCGCTCTGCTTTTATGGGTTATGAACAACCGCTCTGCTTTTAGGGTTATGAACAACCGCTCTGCATTTAGGGTTATGAACAACCGCTCTGCTTTTAGGGTTATGAACAACCGCTCTGCTTTTAGGGTTATGAACAACTCCTCTGCTTTTAGGGTTATGAACAACTCCTCTGCTTTTAGGGTTATGAACAACTCCTCTGCTTTTAGGGTTATGAACAACCGCTCTGCTTTTAGGGTTATGAACAACCGCTCTGCTTTTAGGGTTATGAACAACCGCTCTGCTTTTAGGGTTATGAACAACCGCTCTGCTTTTAGGGTTATGAACAACCGCTCTGCTTTTAGGGTTATGAACAACTCCTCTGCTTTTAGGGTTATGAACAACTCCTCTGCTTTTAGGGTTATGAACAACTCCTCTGCTTTTAGGGTTATGAACAACTCCTCTGCTTTTATGGTTATGAACAACTGCTCTGCTTTTATGGGTTATGAACAACCGCTCTGCTTTTAGGGTTATGAACAACTCCTCTGCTTTTAGGGTTATGAACAACTCCTCTGCTTTTAGGGTTATGAACAACCGCTCTGCTTTTAGGGTTATGAACAACCGCTCTGCTTTTAGGGTTATGAACAACTCCTCTGCTTTTAGGGTTATGAACAACCGCTCTGCTTTTAGGGTTATGAACAACTCCTCTGCTTTTAGGGTTATGAACAACCGCTCTGCTTTTATGGGTTATGAACAACCGCTCTGCTTTTAGGGTTATGAACAACCGCTCTGCTTTTAGGGTTATGAACAACCGCTCTGCTTTAATGGGTTATGAACAACCGCTCTGCTTTTAGGGTTATGAAGAACCGCTCTGCTTTGATGGGTTATGAACAACCGCTCTGCTTTTAGGGTTATGAACAACCGCTCTGCTTTTAGGGTTATGAACAACTTCTCTGCTTTTAGGGTTATGAACAACTCCTCTGATTTTAGGGTTATGAACAACCGCTCTGCTTTTAGGGTTATGAACAACCGCTCTGCTTTTAGGGTTATGAACAAACACTCTGCTTATGGGTTATGAACAACCGCTCTGCTTTTAGGGTTATGAACAACCGCTCTGCTTTTAGGGTTATGAACAACCGCTCTGCTTTTAGGGTTATGAACAACTTCTCTGCTTTTAGGGTTATGAACAACTCCTCTGCTTTTAGGGTTATGAACAACCGCTCTGCTTTTAGGGTTATGAACAACCGCTCTGCTTTTAGGGTTATGAACAAACACTCTGCTTATGGGTTATGAACAACCGCTCTGCCTTTAGGGTTATGAACAAACGCTCTGCTTTTAGGGTTATGAACAACCGTTCTGCTTTTAGGGTTATGAACAACTCCTCTGCTTTTAGGGTTATGAACAAAATGCATTAGCATCAAACCAATTATTGATTTTTCGTACAAACTATCTACTCATATCTATTTTTCATACAAACTATCTATACCGTTCTAGCCAACGTGTTGGATGAGCACCATGGCCAAATCTTTCGGCAGCTTTCCTACTTCTTCTATAATGCATATAATGATATTGTCATACAACTGTACATGGACAGATAAAAACACACATGTACATACTCTCAAACATTCAACACACTAACATGCATACACATTCTCATATATGCACACACAAACACACACACACACACACACACACAACAAACACCTTCATACACACAGACATATGCTCACATACATGCATAGACACAAAGCACACACACACACACACACACACACATGCATTTACACACACAGCGTGTGTGCTTTCTTTAATCACTTTCCATTCTCATTCCGTTAAGCAGTCTAAAGCAGATACTAATTCAGGTGTGATTTTGTTTCTAACAGGTGTGGGTTTGTCTCTAACAGGTCTGCATTTGTTTCTACCTAACGTGTGTTTCTGCAGACCTGTGGTTCCAGTGCAGAGGTAGCAGAACTCACCCGTCTCCTTCTCATTGCTTTAATTAAAATGTATAAATTATCGGTTATCTGGTCTGTCGGTTCTTTTATAGAACGCCCTAATAAAGTAATAATCTGGGGGCTTATTAAATATTTAACAACTGTCAAAGACCGGGGCTGAATTTTAATGCCTTGTCGTAATATGATTAAGGTTTATTAAGATTTCATGGCTGAGCTTCTATTTCATCTCACTGCTCCGAAGTCCTTGTTTTATTTTTAAAATGACTTGTTAAGGTATTTAAGAGCTCCGCAGATGGGTCACATTATTCTTTCTGGTGCGGTTTGGATATGCTTGCAGTGCCCTTTGCAGGTATAGTTCCTTTGATAGCTGGTTTGAATTAAGCTGACCCTTCGGAAATGGAAGATATATTGTAAATATATGTGGACTGTTTTGAAAATATATATCGATAAAGATAGTCACAGTGGTGGATTTAAAATATATATATATTTTGTAATATCCTGAAGTGGCAATAATTTGTATATATTCACATATTGTGAAGAGTTGCAGTAACATGATACTTTTAATTATGTCAATATATTTTCAATGTATTATGTTCCTGTGAGGCAAAGCCATATTTAAGATATTTAAGTATTGTAGTAGCGGCTATTAGAGTAGCTAACTAGTTAGCCACCGGTTGGCGAAGGTCAGGATTCTGCCATGTTTGTTTGTGTCATTGTTCACGTTGGGGAGGCAGTATAGTATAATGCTTAAGAAACTGGACTTGTAACCGAAAGGTTGCAGGTTTGATTCCCAGGTAGAATACTGCATTGGTATTTTTGAGCAAGGTACTTCAACTACATTGCTTCAGTTCACCGAGTTACCAAGTATTTAATTAGCCCAATCATTTACATGATCTCATTTTATTATGTGATATGAAAAGCAGCTCTTGTGCCTGTATGCACGTATTGTGCAATTTTATTGTGGTCTAATTTACGAGTGAGTCAGTGATGGTTTATATGACTAATTAGCTGATTGCGCCTGGGTAACTGGTGGCAGCAAAAACCTGCATACACACCGGCCCGCGAGGCCTGGAGTCGCCCATCCCTGGCCTAAAGGAGACTCGAAATTCATTTGAATATGGAGTGTTCACAAAGGCTGTTGAACTGCTGTTGAATAGGGTGCTCACTAGGATGGTGAACAAGGCTTAATTTTGGTCCCAAAAAAAATAGAATTTTGCCATTGCGAATCCGTTTCAAACTGTGGCAGATGTGGAGAGGTGTATTATTTATAGCCTACATCACGTGTTCCGAAAAAAGACTTTCGCAAAGGCTACACTTGTGTATCCTCGCTGAAGCATCTTCCGGAAGCCTCCTCGCTCCTCACTCCTCCAAACAGCATTTAGCGAATTGGAATGTCCTTAAAGATGGCGGACCTGAATCGATTTCGTCACGTGAGGACTGAAGAGATGCGAAAGAATAAAATAAGCGATTGGAACTCTATATGTACATTAAAAAAAAATATTTCTTATATAGAAGCACAAAATTTGATTTAAGAACATACAGATGATGTTGTGTGTTTGTGTATTGGGGATTGTGCAGACATGGCCCTGATGTCTGGCTGGTTCCGGAGACGTCTTGGAACAATAGTGTCTCGGAATCAATCAGGCAAGGGCTACGCCTCGCCCCCAAGGACAATTCCATGAAAATGTACCTGTTAGAACTACTCAATGAAAATGTACCTGTTAGAACTACTCAATTCTAATGTACCTGTTAGAACTACTCAATGCTAATGTACCTGTTAGAACTACTCAATGCTAATGTACCTGTTAGAACTACTCAATGCTAATGTACCTGTTAGAACTACTCAATTCTAATGTACCTGTTAGAATTACTCAATTCTATTGTACCTGTTATAACTACTCAATGAAAGTGTACCTGTTAGAACTACTCAATTCTAATGTACCTGTTAGAACTACTCAATGCTAATGTACCTGTTAGAACTACTCAATTCTATTGTACCTGTTAGAACTACTCAATTAAAGTGTACCTGTTAGAACTACTCAATGCTATTGTACCTGTTTCTGTTAGTTAAAAGCACAACTAAAATGAGTGTTCCACAAACATTTTGTATCCTTGCTTGTGTTCCCACGGCCGGCTGTGTAAATGAAACCTTCCTGTCTTTTTGTTGTAAACATCAGATCTGTCTCTTCAATAATATGGAGGTTTTAACATTTCAGATTGACTAACAGATTGAACCCATAGAGTCCACAGTATGAACATGTGTGTGTTCTGGGCCACATCACGTTTCTCTCTGGGTGTGCGTTCAGTGGGACGCACCTGTGTGTGTGCTGAGCCACATCACGTTTCTCTCTGGGTGTGCGTTCAGTGGGACGCACCTGTGGAGAGGTACGCTAACTATCAATAGTGTGAGAAGAACCTCAACATTCAGCTGCCCTCTGGCTCACTGTAGGAGAGTCAGTCTCCTCCAAACAGAGACAGTCTCCTCCAATCAGAGACAGTCTCCTCCAATCAGAGACAGTCTCCTCCAAACAGAGACAGTCTCCTCCAATCAGAGCCAGTCTCCTCCAAACAGAGACAGTCTGCCACCAGATCCCACGTTTCTGTCACTTCACACGTCCCACGGACTCCAAAAAGAAAATGGCATGGGCCTGATCACAGTATCTCACCCATCCAGGCTTTTGCCAAACTTTCCCAAAAGTCTTTAAAATACTTTTCCTGAAATCCTGAGTACAATGGGAGAAAAATAAAAGAATGAAAAGTTTAAGAAGTCTTCCCTCGGTCCCTCTCTCTCCTTTGACAGGGTAAGGTGAGCGACAGCTGCGGTAAGATAAGGCCGGCTTTTACACGACTGCCTTTCCATCTGGAAACTAGTGCTCATGGGTTACAAGCGATTACATCATTACCACAAACAAAAATTACTTAACATATACAGGTGGTGAACACAAATATGAATAAAAACACCAATGTAAAGTCACCTAATAGGGTGTATGGCCACCATGTGTAGCCAGTATAGCCCTTATACACCGGTACATAGTCTACCAGCATACCGGCGAGTTCACCAGCTGGAACACAACAACGCTCTTCTATGAGCTGTCTTCGAAAAGTCTATCAACTGTCAGTCAACTCACGCATTGCTGATTGAAATGGAAAACGCTATCTTGGGTGTCGCTCCAGAATATTCCGTAGATGCTTGACTGTGTTGGGATTTTGTGACCGAGAGGCGCCCTGACTATTTGAATAACGTTAGTGCTCTGTGGATGGGTGCATTGCATCATGACGTACGGTATACCCTTCTCTGCAGGACAGACATGATTTAATGCCGAGGATGACACAGGTCAACTCAGTACTGTTAAGTTGCGGTTGGCATCAACGTTGCCTTCTAAGTAAATGTGTGCACCCTAACCATAGGGCAGCAGTGTAGCATCATCGGTAAAGACCTGGGCTTGTAGAAAGGTTGCAGGTTTGATTCCCAGGTGGGAAACTGCTGCTGTACCCTTGAGCAAGGTACTTAACCTGCATTGCTTCGGTCTATATCCAGCTGTAAAAATGGATACTACGTAAAAATGCAAAAATGCTGTGTAAGTCGCTCTGGATAAGAGCGTCTGCTAAATGCCAGTAATGTAATGCGATGTAATGCTGGTAAAATACACCAAGCATCATTACATTCTGCTGGAACCTCATCATCCTCATCCATCAACCCGCTTATTCCTATTCAGGGTCACAGGGGGTGCTGGAGCCTATCCCAGCATGCATTGGGCGAGAGGCAGGAATACACCCTGGACAGGCCGCCAATCCATCACAGAGCACTCACACCATTCACTCACACACTCATATCTACGGGCAATTTAGAGTCTCCAATTAGCCTAACCTGCATGTTTTTGGACGGTGGGAGGAAACTGGAGTACCCGGAGGAAACCCACGCTGACACGGGGAGAACATGCAAACTCTGCACAGAAAGGCCCTCGGTCGGGATTCGAACTCGGTACCTTCTTGCTGTGAGGCGACAGTGCTAACCACTGCACCACCATGCCGCCAGTCTGCCGGCACCGATAAGGTTTAATTCCAAAAGCTGTTCAGAGTCTTTTGCAGTAAACTGAGCCAAAGACTGGACAATAGACAACTAACGCATTGTATTTTAACATCTGCTGACCAGCTGCATAGCGAGTCCCATTAACCAAAGAGAAATTTCAGGGTATTGCGAATGTTCTGGGTAATAAAGACGGGCATTGGGAATCGCTGTGCTTCCCAGGAATGCTGAACGGGAGCGTTGTGAATGAAGTTGAGATGGTGAAACCGTTATGGCGCATTATTTCGCATTATGTCATTAAAATTCATTTTCAGCACAATGTTCTCCACCCTGCACTGTCTCACCACAGCACAAGCACATGCTTTCTGTGCTTTTCATTCCAGATATGAATCCTTTTGACATTTACATCATCATGAGAATGCTGCCACCTTCTCAGGGCACTCTTTCATTTTAATCCATTCATTTTTGATGTGTTTTTGATTATATTTTAAAAATATATTTATTTGGACCTTTTAGCACCTGACTGTGGCACGTACATTTTTTTTTGCCAGCAGCCTTGAGTGATTTTTTATGGCATCAAATACTTCTAAAAATACATATGAATGAGAAAACTGCAGTTACGGGAAAATTATGAAAATTAAAATTTTGTATTTTCATAATTACTGCACACTGCACATGGAGTGATATTCAGTTTTAATGACAATGAAAATAAACATTTACGTGAACATTTCAATAAATCATTCCCAAAGTCTACATGCTTGTTTTTTTTTTTCTAAACTGGGACGTTCATCAACATTGTCTCTTGCTGTTAAACCACTTCCTCTTGTTTGTGTTCTCCAAGCCTTATTGTCTGCCAGGATAGCATAGCAGCAGCGTTTGCTATTTGAGTCTGTTTTTTCTCACAGTTTACTTGGGCCATGCACAGACTCTTTGGAGGGCATATGCTAAAAATCAGGCTCAGCTGTAGCTCGTGTGGGTGTCTATCTCAGCACGTGCCGACAGCTTACTTTTAATTTAGTCGCTGAATCCATGCAGCGCCTACATTTACAGAACTTTCCGGATCTTCATTGCCTCCACAGAGAGACCAACCTTTGCTGAGATGATGTGATTTGTTACAACAACAAAAAAAAATTGTCTTCTAGTTAATTAATCTGGATCAATCAATATCCCAATCCAAAGTTTTTGAACAACACAAACTGACACTGAAATCCAGATTTTTTGATCCAGATTTAACGACGTGATTATCCGATTCAAAATCCTTTTTTTCCCTTTTGAAAAACCCTTTTGAAAGATTTTTTTTCAACCGATCACCAATATGACATATCTAGCATCGGAGGAGGCTAGGCTCATCCCTCCAAGGGATATTCGACAAAGCAGGATTAGGGAGTTTGCTGAATAACTGCACTGAGTAAAACCCGGAACCCTCTCAAACCCGGAACCCTATCAAATCTGGAACATGGACTGAAGTAAAAAGAGCTGTTCCGGATTTTACTCAGTGCAGTTATCCAGTTAACTCAGGAATCCTGCTTTGGGTTTTACTCAGTGCAGTTATCCAGCTAACTCAGTAATCCTGCTTTGGGTTTTACTCAGTGCAGTTATCCAGCTAACTAAGTAATCCTGCTTTGGGTTTTACTCAGTGCAGTTATCCAGCTAACTAAGTAATCCTGCT
This sequence comes from Ilyophis sp. 1 JC-2022, assembly GCA_022702515.1. Classification (NCBI taxonomy): domain Eukaryota; kingdom Metazoa; phylum Chordata; class Actinopteri; order Anguilliformes; family Synaphobranchidae; genus Ilyophis; species Ilyophis sp. 1 JC-2022. The sequence goes on along the minus strand of CM040406.1, from coordinate 67,924,040 downwards.
TTGGGTTTTACTCAGTGCAGTTATCCAGCTAACTCAGTAATCCTGCTTTGACTGGGAATTGATGATGGCAAAGATTGTGGAGGAAAAACATGGTAGACTAGAGACTTCCTGTTGGACTAAATTGCAATGGGCACAGGTGTGTTACCTCACTGTCTTCTTCTGTCTAGTCTGAATCAGTATACTCCACAAAATTGTCCTCGTACAAGCCTCTTGTGTTGTAAGAGAGTTTTTTTCTGCTTAGCAAGAAAGATGTAAATGCAGAATGTTCTAAATGTAATTATACATGTGAAATATATTCCCATAAAAGAAAAAATATGCAATGTGTTTGTGGAGGCTGTAATTTTGAAACAGCTGGCCAGACAGATTAACTCCTTTACATGGTGTGACAGTGGGAACTGAAAGTAGCCTCACAGTGCTTCGCTGGCTAATCTTCAGAGGGATTATGCACTGTCTTCTGTGAGGTAACTCTCTAAAATTGCTTTCAAAGCTTGCAAGTGTACTTGTTTTTTTCCCCCTAAGTTGTTGTACATTTCCTACAATGTTGTACACTGCCTAAATAAAATGTGTTTATTTGTGAAATGGAAGTTCTAAGTAGGCTCTAAAAATGTTTGCTGCTATAGCCGCTGTCTCCGCGAAGGCTTTAGCGCAGGTCTTTCTCCGCAGGGGGAGATATCGAGCTCGAGGTGTGAACGCGAGGTGCGAACTCAAAGCGAAAATGAGAAACCTGACCAAACAGGTCCGGTGGCTTACGGTTCAGATTCAAAATCAAAGACTGCAAATTGTTCGTGTGAAATATGAAATATGACATAGATAAAAGAGAGAGAGAAAAAGATCATTTTCGCTCTCTTTTGGCAGATAATGTTTACGTTACCATGGCTACTGCGGGGCCGAAATGAGTCACCATTTACACTATCTGTTAAATCGATTATGCCTGAGGCGTTTTATTCCTTGTATGCCTGGATCTCTATATCTTATCTTATTGCGAGATATAATATGGAAGCTCTGTACCTATAGCACTGAATAGTTGGAATATGGTGGGACTATTTTGTGCACGAGGGCCTGTGCAATTTAAGGTTGACTGAGGACTGTGTGGAAGAGAGAGGGAGCCTGCGCCATACTCCCTCTTCAACTGATCCAGAACGCAGCTGCCCGGCTTGTGTTTAACCTCCCGAAATTTTCACGTCACCCCCCTGTTGAGGTCACTCCACTGGCTGCCAGTTGCAGCTAGGATCAGGTTCAAAGTTCTGACCCTGGCCCACACTGCAGCTAATAGGACAGGCCCCGTCTACCTGCAGGACCTGATCCAGACCTATGTTCCTGCTCGACCACTTCGCTCATCTACAGCAGGGCGCCTTGCACTTCCCCCCCTCCGTGTCAATGGCACTCGCTCCTCCCGACTGCGGAGCTTTTCCACCCTAGCTCCCCAGTGGTGGAACGAACTTCCCATTCCCCTACGCTCAATACCAACCCTGCCTGCTTTCCGTCGTGGCCTGAAAACACACCTTTTCAGGCTCCACCTGGACTAATACTTATCTAGGACCTCATGGTATGTCTTCTTGTTGAACTGTGTACTCAAGTTTATACTATTTAGAATAGAATTGTAGTAGAGATGATTTACCCAGTTCACTGTGAACTGCATTGTGTTCGTTACTAGGGATAGCTGATACTGTATGGGAAGAATGTGCTTTCTTATCTGTTCTGTAGTTACTTCGATGACCTTTCTATATGCACTTACTGTACGTCGCTTTGGATAAAAGCGTCTGCTAAATGACTGTAATGTAAAATGTAATGAATAGAGGAGGACGTGCTTGAACTTCGGCTACCAGCGAAAATACCCAAGCAAGAAAAGAAAAGCTCTTCATATGTTGAGGGAGATTCTAAAGTGAAACGTTAAAATTAGTATGCATAATAATAATCATCACCATCATCATTATTATTCTTCTTATCATTATTATTATTATTATTATTATTATCATTATTACAGACAGCATCAAAAACAGGAGTTTGTATTGCTTGCAGGGTTGCAGGTAAAGCTTGAGTGTTCTTGGCAGGAAAGACATCTGGGGGGTATTCCACAAAGCAGGATTACTGAGTTAGCTGGATAACTACACTGAGTAAAACCCAAAGTTGTAACGTTCCGTTCCCATCCTGTTCCTTCTCCGTGTTTTTCCCTCTCCCTCCGTGTCATGTTTGACTCCCTTATCCGTGTCTTTCCCCGTGCTGCAGGTTGGGCGTGTCCTATCCGTTTGTTCCACTCGTTTCACCACTCCTGTCTCTACCTATCCCCTTCTCTCCCTGCTACTCACATTCCGCACACTTCACTCTGGTCAATCACCCACTTAGACATTCACACGCTTTTCTAATTGTTACCAATTACTCACTTAAACATTCGCACATGTTTCCCATTGTTACCAATCACTCCCTGTATTTAAACCACTCCCTGTCTCTTGTTCGTTGCCAGTTCGTTAACGTTGTATGTTAACATAGTTGTTAGTCTCTCTGGTCTACAATAGCTTTATATCCAGTTTATATTCGCTCAGTGTTTGTTTGTTTCTAGCCCGTTTTGTGTCCAGTTAACCTCTCCCCTGTTTTCAAGTCTGTCCACCTGCAGCGTTCGTATCCCTGCCTGTGTTGCGGTCACCCCCGCTCTCCTCCTGACGAGTACCCTAGCTGGGTCCCCGTGAGGCTACCCTGCAGCTACTCGGTCGTGCTCTACCACTCCTGCTCCTGCTCATCGTCACGCAGTCCGTTCCCTCCAGTCCAGTTCCGGGGTGGAAACCCTCAGTCCGATCCGTCCAGTCCAGTTCCGGCTTGGAACATTTCTCGTCCGCCCTGCCAAGTCCAGTCAAGTCCAGCTCCGGTTTGGAGCAAGTCGAGGTGTGGACAGAGCTCCTGTGATCTCCTGAAATTTTGTGTGTTCGTTTGTGTACAGCTTGGGACTGCCCCAAGCTAATAAAGAACCACCTAATATTGTACTTCTGTCTCCTGGTCGTGCGTTTGAGTTCAGTTCACGTTCTAGGTCATGACAGAACGAACTGGCCAAAGTATGGACTCAGCCGACCTGGAGCAGATCCGTCACGCCCTCTCATACCAAGCCACGGTCAACGCCCAACAGAGCCGCCGCCTGGATGATGTTCTGGAAGCCCTGAGTGGTCTAGGAGAACAGGTAACGCAAATGTTACTCCACCAGCCCCTTCCTGGGATCCAGGAGGCTCCCGTCGCACCCGCACTTGAACCACTGCCTGAGGTTCCCGTCCCCACTTCTGTTCGAGAACCCCGTGTCCAACTCCCTGAGCATTACCGGGGAAGTCTGGGAAGATGTCGCGAATTCCTCATGCAGTGCGACATCGTCTTCCGCATCCAGCCCACCTCTTATGCCTCCGACGCCAGCAAGATCGCGCTGGTCATGAGTTGCTTGACTGGCAGTGCCCAGGAGTGGGCCCTGACTCTGTGGGATAGCCAGACACCAGCCTGTCTTCACTTCCCCACCTTCACCGCCGAAATGCGGCGTGTTTTTGACCACCCAGTCTGTGGACGCAACGCTACACAACGCCTCCTTCAAGTTCGGCAGGGCAGTCGCAGTGTGGCGGAGATGGCGGTCCAATTCCGCACCCTTGCGGCCGAGGCAGGATGGAATGATGCTGCTCTTCAGGGGGCCTTTCTTCAGGCCTTGAGCGAGGAATTGAAGGACCAGCTAGCCACCCGTGAAGAGGCGACCTCGCTAAACGCCCTCATCCACCTCGCCATCTCCATCGACAATCGCCTCAGAGCCCGGGCCCAGGAGAGAAGGAGAGGGTCGTCTAACGGCCCGGTCTCTTCCTCGCACGACAGTCGCCCCTTTCCTCCCATGGAGAGGAACAAATATTCACCTACTCCCACAGACGAAGAACCCATACAGTTGGGGAAGATCTCCGTAGACGCCGAGGAGCGCCGACGGAGGATCCGCACAAACTCCTGTTTGTACTGTGGAAAGTCAGACCACCACATCGCCACTTGTGCTATTCGCCCTAAAGGGGCTGGCTCGCCCGTGAAGCTGGGCTTACTGACGAGTCCCATTACCACCAACCACTCAGCCCAGAACCGTTCCACTGTAAAAGCCACTCTCCAGTGGAGGAACCTTTCCGCCTCTACATCCGCCCTTATCGATTCCGGAGCTGATGCCAACTTTATCGACGCTGCATTTGTGGAAAGATTCGGGATTCCTACCGAAACCCTATCCAAGCCCATCTCGGCATTCGCCCTGGACGGCAGGAGCCTGGGGTCAATCACCCATTCCACCGTTCCCCTCCAACTTATACTATCCGGCAACCATCATGAAACCATCCAGTTGTTTCTCATTCACTCCCAACAGTACCCGTTAGTCCTAGGACAGACCTGGTTACACCTCCACAACCCGCATATTAATTGGCGCTCCGGTCAGATTCAGGACTGGAGCAGCCACTGTCTAGCCAACTGCCTCCGGTCAGCCCTACCCCCCTTGGGGGTTAAACAAGTATCTCACCCTCAACCTGTACCTGATCTAACCGGCGTTCCCCATCAGTATCACGACCTTTCCCAAGTGTTTTCCAAATCACGTGCTGTTTCCTTGCCTCCCCACAGACCCTATGACTGCTGTATCAATCTGCTGGCGGGAGCGAAATTACCGTCTGGCCGTCTCTACAGTTTGTCGGGCCCGGAAAAGATCACCATGGAGACCTACATCCACGAGTCACTGTCATCAGGTATCATCCGACCCTCTTCATCCCCGGTCGGTGCAGGGTTCTTCTTTGTTAAGAAGAAAGACGGGACATTGCGACCCTGCATCGACTTCCGGGGCCTCAACGAAATCACCATCCGTAATAAATACCCCCTCCCTCTGATCAACTCTGCTTTTGAACCCCTTAACCAGGCTGTCATCTTCTCCAAGCTCGACCTCCGTAACGCATACCATCTGGTCCGGATTCGTGAGGGGGACGAGTGGAAAACCGCTTTTAATACCCCCCTTGGCCACTACGAATATTTAGTGGTCCCTTTCGGGCTAACTAACGCTCCAGCAGTGTTCCAGGGCATGGTGAACGATGTATTACGTGACTTTTTGGGCAAATCTGTGTTTGTTTATATTGATGACATTTTAATTTTTTCAAAAGACCCACAGGAACACGTTCACCATGTTCGCGAGGTCCTCCAGAGACTCATGGAGAACCAACTCTACGTTAAGGCCGAGAAATGTGCCTTCCATACATCCTCGGTACCATTTCTCGGCTTCATTATAGAGGAGGGCAGAATCCGGGCGGACCCTACCAAGATCCAGGCGGTGACAGAATGGCCCCAGCCCACCACACGTAAGCACCTCCAGCAATTCCTTGGTTTCGCCAATTTCTACCGCCGATTCATACGCAATTTCAGTTCTGCCGCTGCTCCGCTCACCAAACTAACCTCTACCTCCATCCCCTACCTCTGGAATGCCGAGGCTCAACACGCCTTTGAGCAACTTAAGACCCGGTTCTCTACAGCCCCCATCCTGTGTCATCCCGACCCAGCCCGCCAGTTTATCGTGGAGGTGGACGCCTCCGATACCGGCGTAGGGGCCATTCTGTCGCAGCGATCCGTGCAGGACAGTAAGCTCCACCCCTGTGCATTCTTTTCCCGGAGGCTAACGCCCGCAGAGCGGAACTACGACGTCGGGGACAGGGAGCTACTGGCCATCAAACTCGCTCTGGAGGAATGGCGTCACTGGCTGGAGGGGGCAGGTAACCCGTTTATTGTCCTGACTGACCATCACAATTTGCTTTATATTAAGTCTGCTAAAAGGCTCAACGCCCGTCAAGCCCGATGGTCACTGTTTTTCACCAGGTTCAATTTTACTGTTACTTTCCGTCCCGGTTCCCGCAACATAAAAGCCGATGCCTTATCCCGTGTGTTCTCCCCCCTAGCCAGTTCTGCTGACCCTGAACCCATCCTACCGGCTTCCTGCGTCGTGGCTGCGGTCTCTTGGGACATCGAGGAGACCGTGAAGTCCGCTCAGGTTTCCCAACCGGACCCCCGCAATAACCCTAACTCTACCCTGTTTGTCCCCGACTCCGTCCGTTCCCAGGTCCTGGAATGGGTCCATGCCTCCCGCCTGGCCTGTCACCCAGGGGTCGCCAGAACTACCGCCCTGGTTGGGAGGAGTTTTTGGTGGCCCACCCTCAGGGGGGATACCCGTGCCTTTGTCCTGGCTTGCTCTGTATGCGCCAGGAGCAAGGCTTCCCACCAGCCACCCTCCGGCCTCCTCCACCCCCTCCCTGTCCCGGGCCGACCTTGGAGTCACATCGGTGTAGACTTCGTTACCGGTCTACCTTTGTCAGAGGGCAACACCACTATTCTGACAATTGTGGACCGGTTCTCCAAGGCGGTCCACTTTATCCCTCTCCCCAAACTTCCTTCCGCCGCTGAAACGGCGGAACTCCTGGTGTTGCACGTGGTCAGGCTGCACGGGATCCCTTCTGATATTGTTTCTGACCGTGGGCCCCAATTCTCCTCCCAGGTATGGAAAGCGTTCTGTACGGCCCTGGGCGCCTCCGCTAGCCTATCCTCTGGGTTCCATCCCCAATCTAACGGTCAGACGGAGAGGGCTAACCAGGACCTGGGGTCCGCCCTGCGGTGCGTGTCCGCACGCAATCCCTCCTCCTGGAGCCGATTCCTCCCGTGGGTGGAGTACGCCCACAACTCCCTTAAGAGCACTGCTACAGGGATGTCCCCCTTTGAGTGTTCGTTAGGGTACCAACCCCCCCTGTTATCCGTCCAGGAGGAGCAAGTGGCGGTTCCCACCGTTAGGTCCCACTTTCTCAGATGCAGACGCATCTGGAAGCTGACACGCACCGCACTCCTTCGCACTAATTCCCGTACCCAGCGCCTGGCGGACCTTCATAGGACCGCAGCCCCGCAGTACAAGCCCGGTCAGCAGGTCTGGCTCTCCACCTCCACCATCCCCTTACAATCCACCTCCAAGAAACTACAGCCCCGTTTCATTGGTCCCTTTACCATCCTCACCATCATCAATCCTGTAAGCATTAAGCTCTCCCTTCCCCTCTCCCTCAAGATTCACCCTGTGTTTCATGTCAGTCAGGTCAAGCCTGTCACCTCCAGCCCTCTCAGTGCCCCCGCAGGTGTTCCACCTCCGCCCCGGATTATCGACAATGCCCCGGCCTATACGGTGAGTCACATTCTGGACATACGCCGTAGGGGTCGGGGTTTTCAATACCTGGTCGACTGGGAGGGGTACGGTCCCGAAGAGCGGTCATGGCTTCATAAGAGCCTCATTTTGGACCACTCCGTCATAACCGATTTTCACAAACTGCACCCCCTTAAGATCAAGCCTCCGGGAACGCCAGGAGGCGTCCGTTGAGGGGGGGGTACTGTAACGTTCCGTTCCCATCCTGTTCCTTCTCCGTGTTTTTCCCTCTCCCTCCGTGTCATGTTTGACTCCCTTATCCGTGTCTTTCCCCGTGCTGCAGGTTGGGCGTGTCCTATCCGTTTGTTCCACTCGTTTCACCACTCCTGTCTCTACCTATCCCCTTCTCTCCCTGCTACTCACATTCCGCACACTTCACTCTGGTCAATCACCCACTTAGACATTCACACGCTTTTCTAATTGTTACCAATTACTCACTTAAACATTCGCACATGTTTCCCATTGTTACCAATCACTCCCTGTATTTAAACCACTCCCTGTCTCTTGTTCGTTGCCAGTTCGTTAACGTTGTATGTTAACATAGTTGTTAGTCTCTCTGGTCTACAATAGCTTTATATCCAGTTTATATTCGCTCAGTGTTTGTTTGTTTCTAGCCCGTTTTGTGTCCAGTTAACCTCTCCCCTGTTTTCAAGTCTGTCCACCTGCAGCGTTCGTATCCCTGCCTGTGTTGCGGTCACCCCCGCTCTCCTCCTGACGAGTACCCTAGCTGGGTCCCCGTGAGGCTACCCTGCAGCTACTCGGTCGTGCTCTACCACTCCTGCTCCTGCTCATCGTCACGCAGTCCGTTCCCTCCAGTCCAGTTCCGGGGTGGAAACCCTCAGTCCGATCCGTCCAGTCCAGTTCCGGCTTGGAACATTTCTCGTCCGCCCTGCCAAGTCCAGTCAAGTCCAGCTCCGGTTTGGAGCAAGTCGAGGTGTGGACAGAGCTCCTGTGATCTCCTGAAATTTTGTGTGTTCGTTTGTGTACAGCTTGGGACTGCCCCAAGCTAATAAAGAACCACCTAATATTGTACTTCTGTCTCCTGGTCGTGCGTTTGAGTTCAGTTCACGTTCTAGGTCATGACAAAAGTAGGATTACTGAGTTAGCTGGATAACTGCACTGAGTAAAACCCAAAGTAGGATTACTGAGTTAGCTGGATAACTGCACTGAGTAAAACCCGGGACAGCTCTTTTTACTTCGGTCCATGTTCCAGCTTTGGGAAAGGTTTGGGGTTTTACTCCAGCTAACTGGGTATTCCTGTTTCGTAGGATACCCCCTGGTGTCCTTTCGTTTGACTAATCGGCTGTGTATGCTAGCTGTCTCCTGTTTCTCAGGTAATAGTGGTTTCAGTTCTTAGAGCCTTTTTGCAATGGATTAACCTCTCAGGAGTCATTTATACTCTACAGTAATGGGGATGAATGTGGTTCTTTTTAAAATGTAATATCTGGCCTAGAAAGCCAGTTGTGAGCAGTAGCTGTAAGCAGCCAGTCTGTAGCCTATATTGTTTAAGACTTAATCCTTGCGTTGGTAGCTGTCTGCTGCCAGACATCCTGCAAGGCTATGGAGTCACCGTGAGAACGGACTGCCTACCCACCTTATATTATCTCTCAAAGAAGTGTTTATTTAACCTTCATTTAGCCAGGGGCCTGTATCACAAAGCAGGATGAACTTTATAGTTTTATACTGTGTCAACATATGATTTGTATTATTGAGGGACTGGCATGCAAAACAGACACATGGTGTAACGTCCTATTTACCGATTTTTATTTTTCCAATTAATTTCACTTGCTATACATGGTGACTATATAGCAACCAGACATTGGCTGCATACGGGACAAGATAACCCGCCATTTCCTGCCTGAAATACACTGCAAAAACAAAATCCTAACAAATAATTTAATCTTATATTTAGACTTTAGTATCTTATTTCTGTAACTTTTTTTAACAAATAAGATAAAAACATTGCCAATGGGGTGAGATAGTTTCACTCGTCAAGGAAAAAGTACCTTAAAACAAGCTAATATTTTAAGATCTTAAGTCTCATTACAAGACTGAAACGGTTGTTAAGAGAGACATTATTTGCAGTGTACACAATGTTCCACATAGTGCGGGGGCTGCTGGTGACCCTAGCTGTCCGTGCGAGGGTGTAGGCTTATTTAGCCGGATCTCAAAGGGGGATACAAATCTGTACAGAGACATGTTATAAATAGGACAGGTTGCTCACACAGAGCAGTGCTGGCACAGCCCTGCCTCCAGCGTTCAATCTCAACGGACTGCTCCCGTATGTTTCCACTCAGGTTACTGTGAGAGAAAAGGCTGATGTTCTGCCTGTCTGATGCTGTAGCTGGGGCGATCCCAGGCCAGTTCTCAACTGAAAATTTGTTTTGTTTTGGCCCCCTCCCTCGGCCCACCCCCCTCCCGCGCTACGGGTGTCCCGTTACGGTTTCTGGAACGAGATTTTGGTCTATTTATGCACTGCTCTTAATGAGCTTAATTCACCGTCCACCCCCCACCGTTCAGGCTAATAAATAGGCCGCTATCTTGGTGCGGGAGAGCGAAACTTCTGTAAAAGCGTTTCTCTCTCTGGCGAAGAAGCCTTGTAAATCATTGAGGTGAGTAATGGAATGATGGTGTCTGAGTTTAAAAGGATTTCAAAAGGAGAAACCAGATAGGTGTAATCAGATCTTTGTGATCTCGCAGAAAGCCTGGGGAAGCTGTGAGACGGTCCTATGATGTTAGCGGTGTGTGTGGCTGTATGTTTCACATGAAGCTGCGTCTAATAGTGGTGTGTGTGTCTCTCTATCACCTGTGCACACACACAGACACACACACACACACACACTGACCACATACAGACACACACACGGACCACACACAAACATACACGCACACACACGCACACATACACACTGACCACATACAGACACACACACACGCGGACTACACACACACATACACGCACGCACACGCACACGCACACACACGCATCCTCAGCACGCATCTGTTTCGACATCGGCATACGCACTTGAAAGTTGACATCTCGCTCCGTGTGGTCACATCCTCCGCACTAATGTGCTGAGCACTAGCTATGCATCAGTATATGCGTTTCTTTAAGGGGCAGATAAAATATGCTCATTTACTTAGCCCATTACACAAGCTTTTATTTTGACATTCTTAGTGGAAACAAAAGCCTTGCTGAGCAAATGACTGGATCTGTAATCCATGCACATTACATTCAGCGTTTAGCGGATGCTCTTATCCAGGGAGACTTACAAGAGCTCTTACATAAGCCTGAAGGCAACGAGCTCAGCTGAGGCTGAAGTTATCATTGTCAAATCTGATGAAATATTAACCCTTTGAAGAGTAGGTAATTTTGGAATGCTTTTTAAAAAATTGTTCTAGAACTCCATTGCTTTCAATTACCAGCAGTGATTGTTATATCAGCATTAGAATGTTCAGTTAAGAACGTTCTAATCACATACTTTGTACACCCTAAAGGGTTAAAGCCTTGTGATTAACTTAAAACATGATGTCACGCTCCATTGTAGGTACAAGCAGGGCCACCCCTGTCCTTTTGGGGCCCTAAGCAGAATTTAGTTGGGCCTCTTCCCTCTGCAAGGACAGGGCCTCTTCCCTCTGCAAGGACAGGGCCTCTGAAAGCGTCCCCTATACCCCTATACCCCTATACCCCCAAAGCCCCCCCCCTCCAAATGTGTCGGCCTGGGTGCAGAAAGGAATTGAGGACTGGTACACATTCGTAGTCATCAGTGTCCCAGCTGATGAAATGTTAACCCTTCAGTATATGGGCCTAAGTAGTGATGTTTTGTTCCATAGTATAGGAGCAGGAAAGATATTAAGGACCTTGTGCTTCACAGAGAAGGTAGGCTGGAGGATAGAGGGGTGAACAGGGCCCAAGCTGTACCCACCCCCCCAGGCTAACATCCTGCTCTTATACAGCTTTATTATGCTCCATAAATAACATTTCAGACATGTCTGACCCAACAAAATTATATTTTGGAAGCATGCCACAAATGCACACACACACAGATGTGCACACACACACACACACACACACACACACACACACACACACATACACAAGTACACACAGGCACACACAGATGTGCACACACACACACACACATACACAAGTACACACAGGCACACATGCATACACACACACACAGGCATACACACAAACACACACAGATGTGCACACACACACACACACACACACACACACACACAAGCACAAATTAACATAGTTCAGATGAATGGGCATACTTATATAAAGCTATATGTTCCCTATGGCCTCTGATTAATGGTCTAATCACTGCCATTCTCCTGCCAGCTTTATTCTGTCCCACAATTTCAAATGAGGGGGAAAAAGCAAAGAAAAATCACAGTGGCAGCTTGTGTGTCTGCTCCCCAAAATTACCGCACGTCTCAAAAGTACCGCACAGCTCCCCAAAGTACCGCACGTCTCCCCAAAAGTACCGCACGTCTCAAAATTACCGCACGTCTCGAAAGTACCGCACGTCTCCCCAAAGTACCGCACGTCTCAAAAGTACCGCACGTCTCCCCAAAGTACCGCACGTCTCGCCAAAATACAGCATGTCTCCTCAAAGTACCGCACGTCTCCCCAAAGTACCGCACGTCTCCCCAAAGTACCGCACGTCTCAAAAGTACCACACATCTCCCCAAAGTACCGCACGTCTCCCCAAAGTACCGCACGTCTCAAAATTACCGCACGTCTCCCCAAAGTACCGCACGTCTCAAAAGTACCGCACGTCTCCCCAAAGTACCGCACGTCTCGCCAAAATACAGCATGTCTCCCCAAAGTACCGCACGTCTCCCCAAAGTACCACACGTCTCCCCAAAGTACCGCACGTCTCCCCAAAGTACCGCACGTCTCCCCAAAGTACCACACGTCTCCCCAAAATATGCACGTCTCCCCAAAGTACCGCACGTCTCCCCAAAGTACCGCACGTCTCCCCAAAGTACAGCACGTCTCAAAAGTACCGCATGTCTCCCCAAAGTACCGCACGTCTCCCCAAAGTACCGCACGTCTCCCCAAAGTACCACACGTCTCCCCAAAGTACCGCACGTCTCCCCAAAGTACCGCACGTCTCGCCAAAATACAGCACGTCTCCCCAAAGTACCGCACGTCTACCCAAAGTACCGCACGTCTCCCCAAAGCATAGCGCATCTCCCCAAAGTACCGCATGTCTCCCCAAAGCATAGCGCATCTCCCCAAAGTACCACACGTCTCCCCAAAGTACCACACGTCTCCCCAAAGTACCGCACGTCTCCCCAAAGTACCGCATGTCTCCCCAAAGCATCGCACGTCTCCCCAAAAAACCGCACAGCTCCCCAAAGTATCGCACGTCTCCCCAAAATACCGCGTCTCCCCAAAGTATCGCACGTCTTCCCAAAGTGCCGCACGTCTTCCCAAAGCACCGCACGCCTCTCCAAAGTACCGCACATCTCCCCAAAGTACCGCGCGTCTCCCCAAAGTACCGCACGTCTCCCCAAAGTACCGCACGTCTCCCCAAAGTACCGCACGTCTCCCCAAAGTACCGCACGTCTCCCCAAAGTACCGCATGTCTCCCCAAAGCATCGCACGTCTCCCCAAAATACCGCGTGTCTCCCCAAAGTATCGCACGTCTTCCCAAAGTGCCGCACGTCTTCCCAAAGCACCGCACGCCTCTCCAAAGTACCGCACATCTCCCCAAAGTACCGCGCGTCTCCCCAAAGTACCGCACGTCTCCCCAAAGTATCGCACGTCTCCCCAAAGTACCGCACATCTCCCCAAAGTACCGCACGTCTCCCCAAAGTACCGCACGTCTCCCCAAAGTACCGCATGTCTCCCCAAAGTACCGCACGTCTCCCCAAAGTACCGCATGTCTCCCCAAAGTACCGCATGTCTCCCCAAAGTACCGCACGTCTCCCCAAAGTACCGCACGTCTCCCCAAAGTACCGCACGTCTCCCCAAAGTACCGCATGTCTCCCCAAAGTACCGCACGTCTCCCCAAAGTACCGCATGTCTCCCCAAAGTACCACACGTCTCCCCAAAGTACCGCACGTCTCCCCAAAGTACCGCATGTCTCCCCAAAGTATCGCACGTCTCCCCAAAATACCGCGTGTCTCCCCAAAGTATCGCACGTCTTCCCAAAGTGCCGCACGTCTTCCCAAACCACCGCACGCCTCTCCAAAGTACCGCACATCTCCCCAAAGTACCGCGCGTCTCCCCAAAGTACCGCACGTCTCCCCAAAGTATCGCACGTCTCCCCAAAGTACCGCACATCTCCCCAAAGCAAAGACGGACAGGGAGAAGCTGTGGACGGGGAGAGAGGGATGTAATTAGAGGAGCACACACTGCTCTGATCTGATGGGGCTTCTTCCATGCGCTGGGCTGTCACTCAGCATAGCTTAACAACCTCTCTTCCTCCCTCATGCTGCTCATCCTCAGTTTACTAAGCCTTCTGACTTCATACATCCCAAAAACCGAAAACAAACACAACAGGACGGGGCCGGACTGAGGCAGGCCCCCCGATCCTCACCCCCAGGTCGATAATCTCTCTGTTCAGCCCCGGGGCGTTTTTCTGCAGTCCTCATTCAAAGCGCCCCCTGCTGGCTCTTTTCAGACAGCAAGAAGGACTCTGATTATTGTGCTAGGAAATTGTACTTGGTCTAATAGAGTGGCACCGAGGTGGAGCGGAAGCCTTGCGGTGTTAAGGTGTGATGGACTGCATTCGGAATCTATGAGAAGGAACAGGTGTGCAGGTATACAGGTGTTGGGTAAGAGCTATCGCTCTTTGTTTCTCTCCCACTCTCTCTTTCTCTTCTTACACCCCCCGGGTCTCTTTCTCTCTCTCTCTCACTCTGACAGGATTCCCCAGCCCTCCTGTTTGAGACACCGGACACCGCAGCGATGGTGTGCCGAACTGGAACCCGGAGCTGCCATCGCTAACGGCTCGCTCCCGATGGGACAGTGCCGGATACAGTACCAGTACTGCTCCTAGATCCTCCATATTGACCCGGTTCTGCGCTGTTTGACGAGAACAGAGAGGTGAGAAAGAACGGCCCTGAAGCTGCTGATAAGGGTCTGGACTGCCAGAGAAAGAGAGAGGGGGGCCTCTGACTGATGACCTCTGGTGACCTCACTGGCCCTGCTTGTTCAAAAGTTTACAGTTCCTTTGGGCAAAAGTGTGTGTGTGTTTGCGTGTGTGTGTTTTTGTGTGTTTGTGTGTGTGTGTGTGTGTGTGTGTGTTTGTGTGAGCATGTATAGCCTACTTCATGGGGACTAAATATCCCCATTAGGATAGAAAAGGTTGTCAAATGCTCCCTCGTGGGGACTCGGGCATGGTCCCCATGAGGGAAAAGTAAATTTTTGGGTTAGGGGTTGGGTTTAGGGCTAGGGTTACAATTATGGTTATGGTTAGGGTTAGGGTTAGGATTAGGGGTCAAAGGTTATGTTTAGGGTTAGGTTTAGGATTTAGGGTTAGGGCTAAGGTTATGGTTTAAGGTTATGATTAGGGTTAGGTTAGGGTTAGGGTTAGGTTTAGGAAGTCCCAATAATGATAGGATAACAAGAGTTAGGTTGCGGGTTAGTTTTAGGGCTCGGGTTAAGTTAGGGTTAGGGTTAGGTTTAGGACGTCCCCACACAGATATGAATACACGACTGCGTGTGTTTGTGTGTGTGTGTGTGTGTTTTGTGTGTGTGTGTGTGTATGTGTGTGTGTTTGTGTTTGTGTTTGAGTGTGTGTGTGTGTGTGTGTGTGTGTTTGTGTGTGTGTTTGTGTTCCTTTGTGTGTGTGTGTGCGCGTGTGTGCGTTTGTGTGCGTGTGTGTGCGTGTGGGTGTATGTGTTTGTGTGTGTGTCTGTCTGTCTGTTTGTGTGTGTGTTTGTGCTTCTTTGTGTGTGTGTGTGTGGGTGTGTGTGCACGTGTGTGTGCTTCTGTGTGCGCGTGTGTGTATGTGTTTGTGGGGCAGCATAGGGTGGCAGTGTAGTATAATGGCTAAGGAACTGGCCTTGTAACTGAAAGTTTGCTGGTTCGATTCCCAGGTAGGGCACTGCCGATATACCCTTGAGCAAGTTATCTAACTTGAATCGCTTCAGTATATATCCAGCTGTATAAATTGATAATCGCTCTCTCTTTGTTTTGCTTTCAGCCCCTCTCTCTCTCTCTTTACCTCACTCTCTCTCTACCTCACTCTCTCTCTACCTCAGTCTCTCTCTCCTTCACTTGTTCTGTCCCTCTGTCTCCTTCAGTCTCTCTCTCTCTCGTTCCTCCCAGCATAAACCGTTGCGCTCGCCGGCACAGTGACACGATGAAAAATTTATCCTCAGAATGCAGGTAATGATTACTCTACGTGTTCTCCCTCACTGCACGGAATTCAGCCACACTGCACACAAAGCCACTCCCTCCTGATTACTCTACGTGTTCTCCCTCACTGTACTGAATCCAGCCACACTGCACACACAGCCACACCCTCCTGATTACTCTACGTGTTCTCCCTCACTGCACGGAATCCAGCCACACTGCACACACAGCCACTCCCTCCTGATTACTCTACGTGTTCTCCCTCACTGCACGGAATACAGCCACACTGCACACACAGCCACTCCCTCCTGATTACTCTACGTGTTCTCCCTCACTGCACGGAATCCAGCCACACTGCACACACAGCCACTCCCTCCTGATTACTCTACGTGTTCTCCCTCACTGCACTGAATCCAGCCACACTGCACACACAGCCACTCCCTCCTGATTACTCTACGTGTTCTCCCTCACTGCACGGAATCCAGCCACACTGCACACACAGCCACTCCCTCCTGATTACTCTACGTGTTCTCCCTCACTGCACGGAATCCAGCCACACTGCACACACAGCCACTCCCTCCTGATTACTCTACGTGTTCTCCCTCACTGCACGGAATCCAGCCACACTGCACACACAGCCACTCCCTCCTGATTACTCTACGTGTTCTCCCTCACTGCACGGAATCCAGCCACACTGCACACACAGCCACTCCCTCCTGATTACTCTACATGTTCTCCCTCACTGCACGGAATCCAGCCACACTGCACACACAGCCACTCCCTCCTGATTACTCTACGTGTTCTCCCTCACTGCACGGAATCCAGCCACACTGCACACACAGCCACTCCCTCCTGATTACTCTACGTGTTCTCCCTCACTGCACGGAATCCAGCCACACTGCACACACAGCCACTCCCTCCTGATTACTCTACGTGTTCTCCCTCACTGCACGGAATCCAGCCACACTGCACACACAGCCACTTCCTCCTGATTACTCTACGTGTTCTCCCTCACTGCACGGAATCCAGCCACACTGCACACACAGCCACTCCCTCCTGATTACTCTACGTGTTCTCCCTCACTGCACGGAATCCAGTCACACTGCACACACAGCCACTCCCTCCTGATTACTCTACGTGTTCTCCCTCACTGCACGGAATCCAGCCACACTGCACACACAGCCACTCGCTCCTGATTACTCTACGTGTTCTCCCTCACTGCACGGAATCCAGCCACACTGCACACACAGCCACTCCCTCCTGGCCGGGCTTCTGTGCCATTCTCTCCACCCGCTTCAGCTCATCCAGAACGCCGCAGCCCGCCTGATTTTCAACCTCCCCAAATTTTCCCGTGTGACTCCCCCCTATCTCAAGGCCTACCTCAAAGCTCAATAATACAGCTGTAAGGACATCCTCTAGTTCTAGAACATCACAGAACCAGCTGTGCTAGCTGCCTCTCGCAGGCTGTGATTGATTACTTTTATTTTATTTTATTTGGCCACAAACACACATACATCTCACATTTCATGCACATAATCTCACTGTAAATTACACAAACAAAGATGTTCATCTGCATGTGCACACACAGGCATGCCTACCCATTCCCTCAAAAGCAGTTACACAAACACCTTTACACAAAAACAAACACAAATGCAGTTACACAAACACAAATGCATTTACACAAACACATTTACACAAACACACAAGCATTTACTTCCAAATAAATGCTGTTCTGCCTGTGTGAACACACTGACCTTCAAATGCATTAACACACACACACACACACACACACACACACACACAAGCCCATTTACACACACCCAGTCTGCCCCCATTTCTCCAGTGAAGTGAATTCAATTCAAAAGAGCCGTTTCCTGAGAAAATTCCTCCGCAAATTTAACCTGAACACCGAACAGTACTTACAGTAATCCAGCCCATTCTACTGTGGGAATGGTCCATAAATTTAACCCACGCACCGAACAGTACTTACAGTAATCAAGCCCATTCTACTGCGGGAATGGTCCGCAAATTTAATCCGAACACCGAACAGTACTTACAGTAATCAAGCCCATTTTACTGTGGGAATGGTCCGCAAATTTAACCTGAACAGTACTTACAGTAATCAAGCCCATTCTACTGTGGGAATGGTCCGCAAATTTAACCCGTGCACCGAACAGTACTTTCAGTAATCAAACCCATTCTACTGCGGAAATGGTCCGCAAATTTAACCCGAACACCGAACAGTACTTATAGTAATCCAGCCCATTCTACCGCGGGAATGGGCTGGATTTTAGGAATTAATTCTAAAGTTATTTCGGCCCGCGTTCCCCACTGGGAGACTGTGAAAGCCACTGTGACTCAGACCGTCTCCGGCACGAGCAGGGCCTCCAGCCTGAAATGTGGAGCGCGATAATTATCGGGGTGCTGTAATGGCGTGATAATTGCCAGTGTGGCCGTGTTCAAGGATATTTCTTTTTAAATAAAAATCATAGCACAGCTTTTTAAGCAGCGCTTTAAATATAACCACCATTCAGAGATTTAAAAAATATATACAACTCTTATAGCCCTTAATAAGAATCCCTGATTTGCGTCATTGCGGTTCAGGCTCATGTTCGAGAACAACAAGCATGCGCATTACATGTGAGGTGAACTACAGAAGGGAATGGAGAAGGCTTCTGACAAAATAACTGCAATTACGAAGCACAGGACATTGACCCCATGAATGAACTGTAACTGTAACAACATACACCTCAAGCAATAGTACATAACCCTTTCCCCACCTCCGGATCTTTAACAACTCGTATTGTGGCTTATTACACCCGCTCATGTGTAGCGTCACAACTGGGGTATTGAATCACTCCTGTCTGTGCGTTTG
This sequence comes from Ilyophis sp. 1 JC-2022, assembly GCA_022702515.1. Lineage (NCBI taxonomy): Eukaryota > Metazoa > Chordata > Actinopteri > Anguilliformes > Synaphobranchidae > Ilyophis > Ilyophis sp. 1 JC-2022. Next base: position 67,905,647 of record CM040406.1, on the reverse strand, counting down.
TCTGTCTTTTCGTCCGTAACAGCCTGAGCGGCGACAGTTCTGGTCCGATTTGGATGAAACGTAGGTTGACAGGCAGCCAAAAAATAGATAAATCGGTCAACGACAAGCGTTTTAACTTGTATTAATTTCTAGCAAAGTGTAATGAAATCAACGTGGAGGAATAGATGTTGGTTAAATAGAGTGTTTCTACTTTTAAATGCACAATGGCGCACATGGGGGAGAGCGACACATTTTGTCAAAGGCTTCGCCCGCTCGCGTGCGGGTGTAGGCATCTCTCTGAATGCCATTCTAGTACTGCCCACCCCACTCGACAGCTAGAGATCTCTTTGAGCTGCCAGTAGTAGAATCAGGTGTGCCAAATCAGGGTTGGAATGAAAACCTACAGGGTGATAGATCTCCAGGAACAGGGCTGGGGACCACTGGCGTAGAGGCATTTTCCTTGCATCAATCGGGTGCCCTCGTTGACTTTGAAGGCAAGGTCAATATCAGTCATTGCTTAATGGTTGTGAGCGATCATCTTCACCCCCCATGTTAAAGAATTTCTCTGCTGTCTTTCAACATCACAATTTCCATGTCCGCAGAGTAATCGCCCAATCGATTCAAGCATTTACGGCACATTCTGGAATGATAAATAAATGCCTTTTCCATGAACCAAGTTCTTCAAATCGGAACTGACATAACTGTGCTACTGAAAGGCCATCTTTCAAGAGCAAAAAAATCTATAAATAATGATATCCACTGACAAACATCCCAAATGCATACAACAAAAATATGTTATTAATATCCCAATAATTAACATATTTAGTACAGGGCATGCTGGTTCTCAAGCTGAAACTTACAAGAATCTGCTTAGTGTGGATGGGGGGGGCAGAGAGAAACTTCCAAGGACTTCCAGAAACTTCCAAACTTCCTAAGTTTTCATTTTAAAGGTTTTTTTTTCTTGGAACTGTGCTCCGATTAAGTCAGTTCAAAACACATTAGCCACAGTTTTGATCAAAGAAATTTAATACATAAACCTTTCACTTTCTCAAGTAAGCTGTAATACTTGGAAGTTGCTGTTAAAGCCTGAATTATTAACCAGTCGGCCTGCGAAACTGCAGGGGTTGCAGCCGGAAGTTTCAAAGTTCATCTTTTTTTGATAGTCTGTCGTCGAAGAAAGAAGAAAGAAGAAGGAAGAAGGAAGAAGGAAGAAGGAAGAAGGAAGAAGGAAGAAGGAAGAAGAAGAAGAAGAAGAAGAAGAAGAAGAAGAAGAAGAAGAAGAAGAAGAAGAAGAAGAAGAAGAAGAAAGTGTTTTCTAAAAATGAAAAGCGTGTAATTAATATGAATTTCCTTAGGGTTTCTTTGGTGGTTTTTGAATTCACTGTTATTGACTGTGAAAAGGATGTACACTGGTATTAAGAACGATAAAAAAGGCATACAATTATGGTCAGAATTTAATGGGATTTTTAATGGGAATTTTAATTATTTAACTGTATGTGAAACATTCATATATTAGTGACTGTACATGTAGTGCATTTGTATTGGCCCACTAAAATGTGGCAATGTCAGTGGATAATTGGATTTCAGTGAAATAATATACGGCTAGTTCACTCTCCTATATGATTCCCCCAAGAGGAGGGAGGGTAGATCCTGTGTTGTAGTTAGATTCGCAGTAGGAAATGAGGAGCTCTTCTCACAAAAGACGTGTAAATTAGCTCACGGGTGCCGTAGCCCAGGGAGAATTCAATAAGAAAGAAAACGGGCAGCAATCTCCAATATAATTTTAATAGCAGCAGTAACTAGGGTGTGTTTCGGCTGCAGCCTTTATCAGAAACTGATGTAGCTCGGTAGTTAGATTGGACTTGGAACATGGGGGGACTTAAAGTGATATTTTTTTGTAAATTTATTTAGATTTTTGTGTCGTGTTTTATTTCTGCGCTCCACTGGTCCCTGTGTGTCAGACTATCACAGGCAAACCTGAATGTGAGAGCTGATCTGGGCCCCTTGTGTCTTTCCCACCACCAGGAGGCAGTGTTGAGCACTGTTTCTACATCAGCACCCATGAGTGCATTGGCCCTCAGCCTCAAGACAACCAGTATTGGAGAGAAACTGTCTGAAAATATTTATATTTCATAACTGGATATAACGCCAGACCATGGGTTGCTTTAGCCAGCTATTTTAGACAATCATGTCTGCTGCTTCAGATTTAGAGATTAAAAGATCACTGCAAGAATGCCCGCATTACATCATTTTGGCGCCTTTACCACTTCATTGTCTAATAAATAATTCAGGTTACCAGAACATCTTTGTTCAAAGCACTGCAGGTCCTCGTCTTTCCCGCACTAACAGCAATGAGCCCTGCTCTAGTGCCTGTACGTACCCCACGGCATGGTTTTCAATCACAACATTTTTAAAACAGTGGCAATTTTGAAATTGTGGCAGACAGTCAGCCTTCTCTTTCTCTGCCAAGATCCTTACAGTACAGTAGGACCCCAAAATCAACAGTGTACTGTACAATTGCATCCAACAAAATCGCTGAAAGAAATGCTTTGTGTCCCCCCCCCCCCAACCCTCCGTCTCCCCTCCCTGCTGGCTGGTGTTACATTTCCAAGAAAGAATCTTCCGGAATAGTTGACCTATTGTGGACAACAACGAAGACAGAGGTGAAATAGCACACCCTGCTAGCACAAAGTTTTCTCTCATTTGAAATGATTAACTGTGAGAGAAAAGGGTAGAGCGAGAGAAAGAAACAGATAGAGAGAGAGAGAGAGAGAGAGAGAGAGAGAGTCTGAAAAGAAAGAGCAAAAACTGTTAGTGTATGTATGACCTGGTGTTAGAAATAAAACCATGGCTGTGGTAAAAAAACATTTTTAAAAAAAACCTGCTTTAGCCCAGTCCCACAGGAGAGAGAGCGCACTGAAAAAATCCTTTTCAACAAATTAACAAATTACTTGTTATCCCCCCTAGTGTCACGGCTTGAAAATAAAGCAAAACATGAAAAGGGAGAGAGGGAGAAACATCTTCTCGTGAAAGGTTTTTTTCTCTCTTTTTTCATACACTGACCCTTTTGATTCCCCATATATCATAATCTTCAGAGTACAGAGAAATCCGCTCCAAATTCTCACTGCCCTTCGTATAATAATGCATAATTACATATGATTGCCTTAATACCTCAGACTGAACTCTCAATTTATGTATTTTTTTAAAGTCTCTTTTTATTATTATTCATTATTAATAAATCCCAATACATCCCTGCTCAGGATATTGAGTTACTTGCTCTGATTCTCAGGCCAGAAAATCCAAACAAGGCACGATAAGTCAAGTTATCCTTGTGATCTGATATGGCCAGGCATAAATTACTCTCATAAATTACTTTTTTTGCTTACATAAAATTTTCTCAATTGTCTATTTTATTTATTTTTATTTTCAATGTGTATGAATGAGGTGCTGGCCTTTGGGTGAGTCCGCCATGTAAAGAAAGGAATAAAGCCAAGGTGCTAGTTTTGGATTTGCTCACAACCAAAACACTGCTTAGTATATGTACATATTAGTGTTTTATGAATGCAATTTTGGGTTTCAAAACATATGAAAAATGATGTGCTGTATACATTATTATTATTATTATTATTATTATTATTAGTAGTAGTAGTAGTAGTACTATTCGTAGTAGCAGCAGTAGTAGTAGTAATAGTAGTAGTAGTAGTAGTAGTGGTCAGTAGCAGTGCCAGTAGTAGTAGTAGTGGTCAGTAGCAGTAGTAGTAGTTGTAGTGGTCAGTAGCAGTAGTAGTAGTAGTGGTCAGTAGTAGTAGTAGTAGCAGTAGCAGTAGCAGTAGCAGCAGTAGTATTAGCAGTAGCAGTAGCAGCAGTAGCAGTAGCAGTAGTAGCAGCAGCAGCAGTAGCAGTAGCAGCAGTAGCAGCAGTAGTAGCAGTAGCAGTAGTAGTATTAGCAGTAGTAGCAGTAGCAGTAGTAGCAGTAGCAGTAGTAGCAGCAGCAGCAGCAGCAGTAGTAGCAGTAGCAGTAGTAGCAGTAGCAGCAGTAGTAGTAGTAGTAGTAGTAGTAGGCTAGTGGAGGTAGTAGTAGCAGTAGTAGTAGTAGTAGTAGTAGTAGCGGTAATAGTAGTAGTAGGCTAGCGGAGGTAGTAGTAGCAGTAGTAGTAGTAGTGGTCAGTAGCAGTTGTAGTAGTAGTAGTGGTCAGTAGCAGCAGTAGTAGCAGCAGTAGTAGTTGTAGTGGTCAGTAGCAGTAGTAGTAGTAGTAGTAGTAGCAGTAGTAGTAGTGGTCAGTAGCAGTAGTAGTAGTAGTGGTCAGTAGCAGTAGTAGTAGTTGTAGTAGTAGTAGTTGTAGTGGTCAGTAGCAGTAGTAGTAGTAGTAGTAGTAGTAGTAGCAGTAGTAGTAGTAGTAGTAGCAGTAGTAGTAGTGGTCAGTAGCAGTAGTAGTAGTAGTAGTGGTCAGTAGCAGTAGTAGTAGTAATAGTAGTTGTAGTGGTCAGTAGCAGTAGTAGTAGTAGTAGTTGTTGTAGTAGTAGTAGTATTAGTGGTCAGTAGCAGTAGTAGTAGTAGTAGTAGTAGTGGTCAGTAGCAGTAGTAGTAGTTGTAGTAGTAGTAGTATTAGTGGTCAGTAGTAGTAGTAGTAGTAGTAGTTGTGGTCAGTAGCAGTAGTAGTAGTAGCAGTAGTAGTAGTAGTAGTGGTCAGTAGCAGTAGTAGTAGTAGTGGTCAGTAGTAGTAGTAGTAGTTGTAGTGGTCAGTAGCAGTGATTGTTGTTATTTTTGTTATTACAGTTGCATTGTTGCTATGATTGTTAACAGATGTGCATTACAGTAATAAACCCGCGCATGGTCTCATACCTACAACACCTATAGACAGATTTCTAGAGCATCCGTTCCTCTCAATCACAGCACACATTAAGCAGAATATACTGTGAGAGTCTGAGGTACAGAAGCTGTGGTCAGCCGCTGTTCTCTGCAATCATTGTTTTTTTCTCGAGGGGCCAGAAGAGTCACAATAAAGGGACATACAATGTCTACGGTCAGAATAACTGCAAAAACAACGCCCTTATCAGGCGGAACAGAGGCATCTGTCTCTCCCCTAATGCTGTGCTCGATATGAGAGAGATACAGAGAGAGAGAAAGAGAGGGAGGGGGAGGGAGAGAGAGGAGGGGGAGAGAGAGGGAGGAGTGGGAGAGAGAGGGAGGAGGGAGATGGCCGGGAGAGCAATTAAAGGTGCAAAATGTTCTGTGTTAAGAGCATCCTGCCCCTCTTGTTACAGAGGGAATTGAATGGAACCTGATAGCAAACACAAACTAAGGGAACAAGGGGGAATAAGACAGACTATAGAAACTAAAATCACCAGAATGGTCGACACACGTTAACCACATCGTAGGAACCAGAATTACCAGAATGGTGAGCCACATTAACCACACCATAGAAAGCAGAAACACCAGAATAGTCAGACAGACACCACACCATAGAATTACCAAACCACAACCAGACTTACAAAAACTGTAGATTTGGGAGTGCTATTTTCTATATTTTCAAGCTCTCACCTGTTACCTGTCCCTGTGTACTTGACTCACATACAGGTGGATCGAATTGGATTGTATAGACCAATGAGACCAATCCAGCTGTGTGTATAGGGTAAGAGAGCTGTTCATCCCAGCTAGAAACAGTGCGGCACGCTCAGGAAATTGGCAACGCCATGCGCAGACACACACGTCTCGCACATTGTGAGTGCCGAATTGTTTTTCTCTGGCTCCTTGCTCCCTTGTTGGAGATTAATAATTGGTTTCATATTCCAATGAATCAATTGATTGCCCCCGTCTCTCACGTCCTTTAAATCTAGCTCTTCCGGGCCTGGTATAACTATATCACCTCAGCCTGAGAGACGGTGCCCTCACACTCTGTAATTACTTACGGGGGCCTGCTGCAGTGATCAAAAATTATGGTAGGTTATTATTAGCAGATTATTCTTCGTCTTTTTTTTTTTTTTTTACTTCTCGTGCTTCCGAGAGCTGCAAATCCACTCTTGTTACTTGAGTCTCTGCTTTGCAAAATGATTTCGGAGTTCATGCCCTTGAAACAAAAAAAGGGGGGAGGGGGGTGTGTCAATTGGATTGAAATACTTTATTTTCCTCAGAATTCATTTCTAGGCAGAGGGAGAGAACATTTATAGCTTTGGTCCTGAATCAGTCACAGAAATATTGGTCTGGGACAGTGGTTATGAAGGGAACAAATTGGCCAGTCGACTGAATTATTGAAGCTGAAGTTTTGTAACCCCATCTGTAGACTTATTAAAGTTTAAATGCATCCCAGGACTTGGGCTAAATCACAGGGAAGAGTGTAAGTAATTGGTCTTTGGAATAAATGTGACAGACTGCTTCCCTTGAAATAGGATACAATAACTTTTAACCCATGTTGCCTTTTTTTTAGGAGAATTCAAAGTAAAATGTACATATATATATATAATATGCAAAATACTCAGCTACAGTCAAAGGTTGTGAGGCAGAAAAGTCCAGTTCCACTGGCCACACAGAACATTGTAGAAGTCATTGGAAAGCACTTTTTCACTTTGGGGATGGTCTGTAATGCGACCTGAGGCAGTCATTATTGAAAGCTTTCTTCAGCCTGTGGTGGCTACTCTCCTTTCAAGAAGCCCCAGTTTGATAAGCTCACCCCGCAACACAGGCTGCCTCCATTACAACTTTGACTCAAGAGTTGAGAGACAAGATACCGTGTCTTCATTTGCATACCACCCTCCACTCCACACCCCACACACACACACACACACACACACCCTGAAATAAATCCTTCTACAGACCCCCACTGTTATGTGTGTTAGCTTCAGATCAGCTATGATGCGGGATAGAGGCGACTCCTACAGCCGGCTTTTTTTGCGATTTGGCAGCGGTTGTTTACCCACACGACTGTGACAAAGTCCCGCTGTAGACCGCGCGGATAGTTGCAGTGTGCCTGCCAGATGGCCGCATGGAAAACGGGAGACCTCCGCACTTCAAATGCAGCGGGGAAAAAAAAGGAGAAAAAAAACACTGAAAGGAGCGACTGAGTGGACGGAGGATAAGACAGTGAGGATAAGAGACCAACTAACTCTGCTTTGCCCCTGAATTCAATTCCCATTTGGACAGTGGCTTTTCAGCCTCTCCCTGCACCTCCATCGGTTGATAAGTAAAGTCGATCTGTTGTTTTCCGAGCAATGAATGGAATTAGGTCACTGCCTGGAGGATTAACACTGGAGTGCTTTGTGCACAGCCCTGGAGGGTGATGGGATGGGATGGGATGGGATGGGTGTGGGGGGGGTTGCAGACAGAGCCAAGAAAATTACATTGACCACAGGACATTTTGAAAGCGATGGATTCAAAGGAACACAAAACAATTTGAGTCACATTGTCTGTACTTTTAGACACCAGGTACAATCGCTGCTTTCTTGGGAGCGTCTTGTTATCACATACCCCGCCCCCCCCCCCCCCTCTCTCCCCCCTTCCCCACACCCCCATCCCTCCCCCATTTCTTTACCGAATAAAACATGACAGTAGCCGCTCCGCCTGGTAATCTGCTTTCCCTGCGGTAGTCTCTACATTGTTTCCACAAATCTTGTAAATGCCAGCGATCCTTAGTTAAGGATGCGGTACATGTGTGATATAACCAGAGAGCATACGCGTCTAGCAGACTAATATTGAGTTTTGTGTGTCACTCTCTGACACTCAACTGGCCATGTACTCAATTTATTTTCATTTGATTGATGAACTGGTCTCTCACTGGTGAAACAGTGAGTGATGAACTAGTCACTCAATATAGTGAAACATTTCACAGGGCTTAACCTTGCTTATTTTATAAAATCACATTTTATACCCAATCTTTCCTTTAGAGCATTCAGTTGTATTCACTGTGTCATCCCAGTGGCATGGGGGTGTGCAGGCATGGTGCGCTCCTCTGAAGCGTGCACTTGTAGCTGCTCGTTTTTTGAGGACCACATGATCACTTGTTTACACCGTAGTGGTAAGAAAGATCTCTGCGACCGTTTAACCGCTGGTTAATTGAAATAGCGATTAAGATAAATGAGATGTTTAAAAAGGCAGCGAGGGTGTCGTTCATCACCAGAACTTTATGACAATTTATCGGGAGGGAAAAAATAAAAAAAGGATCGCAAAACACACACACACACACACACAATTAAGCGCCAATGACTACATACATCTTCATATTTAGATATTGAGAGCTGAAAGTGGTGCTCCTGTGTGTTTTTTTCCCCCTTTTAAATGAATGATGACATTTCTTTCACTTTAACAGTTAACAGGAGCAAAGTAGCATCAGTGTCCTCGGAAGAGAAGGTGCCATTTTGTGTGAGGGAAGGTGAATGTGTCTTAAACAGCATACCTTTGGGATTTTAAGAGCTTGGTTGCGTTACTCACTCTGACATATTTGGCTGACCTTTTTACTGAGCCCCTATATAAGCCTGGTAAAGAGAATGAAGGGATTAAACAATGCTCATGAAATGGAGGATTGGTTAGGAGAGGAACATTTTTTTTATTTATTCCTTTAAAAAAATTAACAGGGAGATAATTGTCACTGTATGCATTGAAATTTACAAAGATACAGATTTGGGAGTACTGTTATGTAAAGGCATTATGCAACATGATTCTAATGTGCATATACTGAATATCAAAACAATGTTTAAATGAGGATATAATGAGGACACAGTTATTCACATTGTGAATGTAGCCACACTGAGCAAATCCATTTTTTGCAGCTGGATTTTTGCATCTCACTAGGCCATAACTAGTATCTCAGGATATAAATGGCTGAAATGATTTGAACCCATAACCTACTGGTACACTGTCCAATACTCCAAATCCAGCAGTGGTTTCCAAACACGGTCCTGGGCACCCCTGTGTATGCTGGTTTTCATTCCAACCACAAATTCAATCCCCAAATTTTAACAAGCTGTTCATTTTTCTTAATTAGCCTAGATGCTTTCTTTTTTGAGGGAATATTTACCCTTTTAAATATCATGTCCAAAATAGCTAGGCGTTCCATGAACAATAAAAGTCCCGTATTCACATTGCGCTTATTGTGCTATATTGCAAACACAAAAAATAGATCTTTTTTTTTACTGATCAAATTTAAGACTGAGGTGAATCAATAAACTCCTAATTGGTGAAAGTATGGGCACCTGGCCAGTAATACTAACCAGTTCGGTAGATCATGTAGAATTCAGACACATATGATCATGAGCCAAACCTGCACTGGGTTAGTTTAAGAGGAAAACATATTAAATAACTTAAACACATGGATTCAACAACCTATTGTAGGCTATTGATTCACCTTTGTCTTTAATTTTGTCAGTTAAAAAAATAGCTCATTTGTGTAGGCTAATTGTCTGAAGTAGGCTATCACACAATAAGCACAATGTCAAAATTGGATTTATATTCCTCATGGCATGTATACATATTTCTGACATAATGTGTGCCGTGAAATGGTAAATAATCCCTCTAAACATGAAAAGCATCTAATTAAGAAAAAATAAGAGCTTGGTAAAATTCTGGGATTTAAATTGTGGTCGGAACGAAAACCAGCCTACCCAGGGGTTCCCCAGGACCAAGTTTGGGAACCACTGAAATATACTGTGGATAGCTAACCCACAACATGCAGATGTTTGCTCGCCAACGTTCTCATGTGAGTAACAACTAAAGAGGGGTAATAAACAGCCAGGCAACAAATACGTCAGTTTTTGCGTCCGCGAAATAGCCATTTCACCATTCTCTTATAAAAGAAGACAGAACCACTAACCCAAATTGTAAGCCCTAGCAAGTTTAAGGTCTTTTCATTCAAACAGCCGTCAAGACATACTATTTGAAATCCTTCAGTCAGTTACAAGAATTGCAAATCAGGGAGGGCAGGTAACTTTTTTGTGGGTTCCAGCGCATGTAGGGGTGAAGGGGAATGAGAGGGTGGATGAGTTGGCAAGGAGGGCATTAAAGAAAAATAAAATAGAAATGCATATCAGTATTAGTAAAGCGGAGGTTAAATGTGTAATCTGGGAAAAAATCTATCAAATGTGGCAAGCAAGGTGGGACAGAGAGGGGAAAGGAAGGCATCTTTATCAAATTCAAAAGAGTGTCAAAGTTACTAGGGTAGGTAGTGGAAACAGGAGAGAGGAAACTGTGTTGACAAGGTTAAGGTTGGGGCACTGTGCACTAAACAAAACACTGAAAATTATAGGGAAACACCAGACAGGCTTGTGTGGGGGATGTCAGGGAGAGGAATCAGTGGAGCACGTAGTGATGAGTTGTAGGAGGTACGGGGCACAGAGAGAGAAGATGAGGAATAAATTGAGGGAATTGGGGGTGCAGGATTTCACATTAAAAGTTTTACTGAAAATGGGTGAGAGAGCACAGGTCAGGGTACTGTTAGCCTTCTTAAGGGATACAGGAGTTTTTAATAGGATATGATGGACAAGCAGGTATAGGGTGCTAGAGTGTCTGATATGGACATGGAGTGTATAGTAGAACTAGGTAAAATGTAGTTTAGAATGAAGGGAAGTAGAACGAAAGCCTATTGTCTGATCCACACTCCGGAGCAGAAGGTGGCGGTAATGCACCAACAAGCTGGATGCAAACCGCCGTAAAAACACGAAGAAGAAGAAGAAGACGAACCCAAATTGTAGTCCATCCGATTCGTTTAATGTCTGCGTTCTGTAGTCTATCCCTTTAAAAGTCTGAAGACAGGAAGTAGGCGGTCTGTATGTTGGACGCATATATTTGGTGACCTCACTTCCGTTCAGCCGTTTCTTTTTCCTCAGCCGCAGCTTTTTTTTGTTCTCAATCGGTTTCCATTTCCAGCCTGAGAGGGAGACGGGAGCCATTAACGTTAAACATCTACCATATAGTTTGTTCGCCAGCCGGCCGTATAACAAGTTATTGTGTCGCATGAGAAATAACAGTGGACCACTTGCGAAGAGGAGTCTATACAGCTAAGCAGAAATACCGATTTCTTTAATTTCGCCACGTTTTCTCAAGACCGCGAAGGAGAAAGAATAAAAAGACAAAATGGAGAACGAGAGCAAATATCTCCCCGAACTACTGGCTGAGAAGGACAGCCTGGATTCTTCCTTCACTCACGCAATGAAACTTTTATCCGCAGGTAAATACCACGGTATTCAAAAGTAGCCGGTTGGGTTTTTTTAAAGCGTATAAACGTTAGTTACTTGTGCCGTGGGCGGTTTTTCAGGTTTGTACAAGTTAAATAAGTGGATTACTTATTTGCTAGCGCTGTCGGTTTGGGATCAACGATGACAAAAGGTTTCCGCGGGAACCGTTGGCTTCCGCGCGCGGCTGCTTAGGCTAACGGCTGATTAGCTTTCGATTAACTTTGTGCCCCCAATATTTAAACTGACTATTACAATATTTAAACTTAACCGCTGTTCGAATGCATCGCAAATTGTAGCCACTATCAGTTCACTTTGGTTGTATTGTGTGGCAAAACTGAGGATTTTCACCACTAATTTCTAGTTAACGTTAAATTGACAACACGTTTCTCTAAGCTAACGCTGCGCCGTAGTTTTTCTGATATTAGTAACGTTAAGGTTTTTCTGTAACGTTTGTTAATATAACGTTAGCTAACGCATTTAACGTTAAAGTCTCGTTTACATTTTAAACTGTTTTCTTGGGCCACTGTTGTGTTACTGTTAGGGGAGCCTAACGTTATTGCTGCTCGTTAACCCAGCTGGCGAAATCCGTGATCCGAGTCCGTGTAAGAGAGGCTTTGTCAACACTAACGTGCTAACATTAGCCAGCCAGCTAACGTTACACTCTGCTGAACGGTTTTGCAAACGTGTCTAGGTAGTCGTTTAGCAATTTAACGTTAACTTAACGTAGCTAACGTTAAACTTTGGGAGATCTGCGCTCGCAAGCATAAAACAAACGGACGTTTGCCGGCCATCGGTGGCTAAACCCTAACGTTAGTTTGAATGTAAAACGTGGCTTCCTGGTCAGATTAAGATAACGTAGCTGCGCCCATGTGCTCAGTGTGAAATTTTTTTTGTGTGTGCTGGGTAGCAGTATTTCCATCTAAACTAACGTTATCTGAAGCTCCGCACTTACCCGTTCCTCTAAGTTAGGTAACTTTTTTTTTTCATTTTTTAGAATAACGTATTAATGTTAAGTTAACGTTACACTAAGTTAGCTTGTTCGTTATCCGGTCATTTGTAAGACAACTCGTGCGTAAACTGGACTTAACTAGTTTGGCAAGTTGGCTGGCTAACGTTAACATTTGCCCCAGCGCCCCTCCACTGAGTCACGCTTACAGCAATATTTCGTAATATGGATGGTTGGCTACTAGCTAACCTAAATGATCAATTTACGTATCACAAAATATATAGTTAAAGCGGAGACTAATGTTAGAACCAGGTGCGATTAAGCGCGTGCATCGTTCCAGTTTTTTTCCACGCCCTTACCCGACATTTGTGTAATTACCCGACATGCATGGAATTACCCGACATTTGTGTAATTACCCGACATGCATACTCCGGTGGAACTCGTGTTGTAGTCATTTACACTCCGCAAACTACTAGCGAGATGCGCAAGTTAACTACATTTCCCTTACAATATATTTTGCAGAAGAAAATGTCATTTAAGGTTATATTCAGTTGTGATATTAAATTTACATTAAGTCTTGTATGCAGATAGTGGGAAGATGAGCACACTTGAATCGCATAATTTTACCCATTGTCATTTTTATAGCATATTTTAATCACGTGTGACCAGTAGTCGTCTGAGCAGTTTGACTTGGATTCCATTTGTAATTTGGTCACGCTCTGTAATTGCATGTTTTTGTTGCAAGACCACGTTTATTAAAGTAGCTACTCGGTCATATTTTTTTAGTACATAAAGCTTGAAATGAACCATGTAAAATCACCCCCGCCCCCTTTGCAATGATTGTAAACGTGGCGAATCCGTATTCCTCAGAGACTAAGTGTGTGTGCTGCATCTAAGTGGCTGAGGTTAGGGATGGTGGCTGATTTTAAGCCACATTGTGTCTGGCAGGAAGTCCTTTCAGCACGCGCTGCTCTGCCAGCTCCTGTCGTAAATCACCGTCCCAGAGCCTCAAGGGTGAAGTAAGGATCAGCGCTGTTTCTAATGTGTGCTGGAAAGCACTACCCCTCCCCCTCCCTCAAACACTTAGACACACACCTTCAGTTTGAGAGGTTACCGAAATCAAAGTCCAGGGTTTGATGTCGTCTCAATAACACAATGGCACGTACAGCACTCGAGTAGGCTGAACTCTACGTGGTTGCAGTCAAATCTTGAACCCTCCAGTTTATCATGCGGATTGTATTAGATGAACACGGTCTTTCGCTGTGGAAGTGTCAGGGCTGCTTGTAAACCATTTCTTTCTGTGCAGCCTTTATGCCTGACTGGCAGACTAGGGTTTTTTTTTTTTCTCCCCTCCCCTGCATTTTTCCAGAAATTGTCCTTGTTTGCACATTTGAATTATTAATGATCCTATGTAAACTGATCATGTTGACAGAAGTCAGTCAATTAGACCGGCGTCACGGCGGCTTAATTGCTCCTGTCTTGTTTAACGTCTTGACTGTGCTCTATGGGAATCTCGTGCATACCTTGGGCCTGAAATTAATTGCAAATTTCAACAAAACGCCTCAAATTGCCAAAATGACTGGCAAGGCTTGTACTGAATTCTGACTCATACGCACGTTTCCACAACACATTTTTTTCACGTCTTTTTGCTCAATTAACATGACTTAGGGCAATGCTGCGTACACATCCCATTTACAGCACAGCTTTGCAGTCCGGCTCTAGATTTGATTTAGAAGTCACTTAATCTGAATCAGTACAGTCTGTATACACACACAGACAGACACATAGACACACACACACACACACACGGTGGCAGTGGAGCTGCTGTAAGACCATGTGTGCCCAGAGGCGACGGCACTGATTCATTTCAGGACCACAGCCTTTATTTCTCTTATGTTAAACAGGGAAAATTAAATGTCTACACAACCACAGCAATAAATTCAGCTCTATTTTTTAAGAACAATATGTTTTTTTTGTCCCGTCTTGGCTTAATAATAAAAATAACAAACTGAAGAAATAAGTTCTGTTCATTTCCATAAATTTTTTTGGGAGATATAATTTGCCCCTTTCTCGTTAGATTTCAGCATTGTGCTGATAATTGGACGTCCTGTACGGTGAGTGGTAGGCCGTGTGAATTGTTCCTTTGTGCTTTCCGATGGGAAAAGTCTTGAGTTTGACACGGTTTCTCTCCCCATCTGGATATGAATCTCCTCTGCAAGGATGTGGTATACAGGACTCCACAGTGCAGGGAGGCTCATTAAGCGTAGTGCGACTGTAACCGCTGTGGAATGCCTTTCTCGGCCTCTGGCATGCTCCCCTGCACGTCAGTCTCGCTGCATCTCGCACTGCCAAAGCGGTGCATTTTTAATGTTCAATGCCTAATTGTAATTTTACAGCGCCTGTCCCATGTCTGCACCTGTCTCCGTCCGTTTGGAAGGGCACTCTCTAGCCTGCACGGACTCAAAAAACCTGCCTACGGCCAACTGGCCCTTTCAGCTCGTAGCGCTGCCAGCTGAGCTGCGCAGGCATAGCGATGGCCGGGGGGGCGAGGTTGAGAGTGCTGCACTCGCACACTGGGAAGCGCTGGCCAATCACGTGCCGCTCCACTGGACTCCTTGTCCCCCCAGTCTGGAGTCCGCTCTGTGCTGTTGGTAGTATCACTGCATACAGAGATAATGCTTTTTACATGCATACCTTTAGTAGGGTCACCTTTAACATTTCAGTTATGAGTTACCTTTTTAAAAAATTTTATAAACATGGCATTTGACAATTTGTGTGCCATCCTTAGTCCACTCGCATGTTTTCAGTATATTTATAATCTACTTCAATTTACTAGTAAAGTACAGTTTCATGGCACTAGTGTAGCCATTCGCAAATTCTGGAACTGTAGACTCATTAGCCTGACCACGTACTGGATAGACACAATTTAAAATCTGCATTGTAAGTTTCATCCTGTTCTCTTTTAATTGTACTGCAGGAATTCCTTCACTTGGGACTCACTAGGTGTTACTCCAATGTTTCGACTGAAAATAAATGAATGAAAAGGAACTAGACTGCTTACTACAAATTGTGTAATTTAGAGCATACAACAGCCTGGTTAACTTCCAAGTAAGGAAGTGGTTTTTCTTTTTTCTTTTTTTGTTTAAATCTAAACCGTGCTCCACAAACTAAGTCTAAACTTCAAACATCCATGGCCTTTTAATCCCAATGTGTTTGTTGGCAGGTAAAGCAGATCATTTTAAGGTGCGTTTATCACCTGAACATTTTGAATTAGAAAAAATCTGGAGACGGTGTAGTTATTAAAAGTGATTGTATGCTTTGGAAATTGGTTTGCAGCAATGTAAAATACATACAGTTGGTAGTAAACAGGCTTTAACCTGTGAAACAGCGGTATGGCCTTTTGATTTGAGTCTTTTGTTGAAGTTTGTTGTGCTTTTCTTGTGTTCGTTGCTGTCGGTGGGCCTGCCAGCTGCTTTGTGTCCTGGGTAGCATTGTGAACATTGTTAGCAGATACAGCTCCGGAAATGCTTTAAAGTGCTCCAAACATTGCAGTTGCCAGGGTTATCTTGTCTGCAATACAGATAAATGGGGTTTTGGGTCATGCAAAAGTTTTGTTCAGGTAACTTGAGGGGATCAACTGGTAGGAGTTGTCTGCTGGTCTCATGTTGCATTAGGTAATGAATCTACATTTGGCTACTTGTATTTGCTTTAAAATATATTCTGGCATGTGATGACTGATGAAACGGCAGTCCAGCCTCGGCTTGATTCACTTCTGCAAACTTTATTACAGTAGTGCGCAGACAAGCACACGCTACAACCACAAAATGGGTAATGTGGAGCTATTCTTTTCACTCCAGTTTGCCAGATAAGATGGACAATGATGTGGGAGATTTCTCAAGTAGATTGTGGTGGCAGACTTTGGGGCGCCGCACTTGACTAAAGCGATGGGGTTGATTGTGCACAATAAGGCAATGACGCGGACGTCCTGTTGACAGAAGCCCCTCTTTCCTGCATCAAGCAATGGCCAATTACATGCCGCCCCTCAGGGCTGCGAGCTGTAGTCTGCACTGGTGTGGCTAGCTTCTTATTTTAAATGTTGTTACTAAAACCCAAGTTAAACCTTCCTGCTAATTCGAGCTAAATGCTGAAAGCACCAGCAGCACTTTGTCTCCCATCCTGTAGGCTTCAAATGGTCTTTGTGAAGTGTTAACAAACTTTGAACTGAACTTTTTATTTACCAGCCTGTGAAGATGAAAGCCGGCTTTCTCAGTGCCTTTCCGGGTATTTATTTAGCTCTTACTGCTCAGATTCACCGAAGTGTCTACTCGGCCTCCCCTGATGTTTCTGAAGGGTAAAACGTTTCTGAAGTTGGACCCCAGTTGCCTGCGATGTCCGAGATGTGTGGTGGAATTATGTGGGCATTACAGCTGGTGTAATACAGTAGGGAACCGTTTGTCCGGTCCTGTCGGTAGGAAAGGGTATCTGAAATTATGGTTTGAATGCGAGTCTTCAATTGCGACTTGTAGGCCCCCCCAGTCATGCCCTGCTGGTATGGAAGGTGCGTGTGTAGTATATCATTGAGGTTTATGTAGTGGTAGAGGCGGGTGATCTTGGATCAGATGTTCTTAGTTGCGCGTGGGTCATATGACCTCCCCGGCTGGGAATAATAGGCGTTCGTGCCCACTCGGGAAATTAATGTATTTATAGTGTCAACAGATGCTCTTTGTTTCCTGCACAGGGAGAGAGGTACGGCCTGCCCTTGTGAGGAGGATTATTAGGGGGTTTGTATCATTTCAGATGCTGTGGATGTCTAATTGCAGTGGGGTCTTGTCAAAAGACTGCCTTAAGGCGTTGTGGTATTATGCAGAACCTTGGAGTCCATAAACAAGACTGTCTTTAGCCCGTTGTCAAACATTAAACGTTACGTGAAACAGTTTTCTGCTGTTAAAAAAAACTTCACAAATGCCTTAGACTCCTGTAAATGGCAGCACAGTTCTGGTGCAATATTTCGCTAGGCAAACCAACCGCATGCGTCATGAACAAATTTGTAAACTTCAGTGATGTTACAATGGCAAGCTTGGAACATTGTACTTGTGAAGGCTGCGTTGATTAAATTTTTATAGCCATGTCCATCTGATGTGGAATGGAATGTGCATTCTACTCTGAACTTTTACTGGCCAATTTTGTCTTGGTTTGCTGACTTGCTAAGAATCTGCAATTTATGCTATAGTTAATTTGTCTATATGGCTAGGAAACCAATCTAGGAAGATCTGCTTGCCATGCGGTGATCAGTTGACCAAATTCCGTTGTACCTACATTTTTGTGTACTGTGGCTGGGTAGCCATCTTGTATGTGAACAATCTGAGAAACAAATCTTCTAAATCTGTAAATATAGCTGTCCAGCTTTCTTGACTGATTGGAAGCCTAATTTGGTATTCTGGACAGACCACTGTGATGTATGGCAGTTATGGTACAAGGCACACTGCTGACTGATTTAAATGCTTAGTGTAACTCGGTGCTGTCAGTTCTATAAAATTTGGATAATGGAAAACTCAGATTTTGATTGTCCTCATGAAATGTGAGATGTGTGTGCGCGCCTGACGGAAATGAAGTCCGATGGGGTGTGATTACGGAGTCTGGATGACGCCTGATTGCCAAGTACACTTTAAACCAGACAAATGCGAATGGATGGCTAAGGAAGCGTAGAAATCTTTATATCGGTAGTTTCTGCCTCCGTACACATCGCGAGGATGTTAGTCTCGCCAGTCCTCCCTATTGCTCAAATTTAAGGGTCAGATTTGGGTCTGTGTCTCAGTGGCAGTCAGGCTCACAGCGGGGTTACATTGGCTCACCCGCACATACCGCCAGGGGGAGTGGGGGTAGGTGCCTGGATTTGTATAGTCTGCTTTCAGAGATGTGTCCCCTCCCACCCATGTATTTTCCCAATAAAGCGGGAAGCGCTCGTTTTTGGATGTGAACCGTAACACTTCTAAGATAAGTGCATGTATCAAGAGCGTCTGGCCTCTTAGTGATGTATGGAAAGCATGCTCTGCACTAAGACTCAAATACCCAACATGGTTATTTAGCAGATCATTTTAGCCAAAGCAAAAATGAAGTGCATTTAACATGGTAAGCGAACGCCAGCAGAGCTAGACGGGTAGTGTTGCAGTCAAATAAGCGCTGCTGTTAACGTGCGTGCCTCAGGGCCTTTGAAATAAATGGGTGCATCTTTAGACCCGTTTAGTGTCTGAAAATCGGGATTTTCCCACTAATCCGGGGGGGGTTCCACTTTCTCTGTTGCTTGGCGTGCCTCGTTAGAAAAGAGGGCTGTGGGGGAGGGGGTGGCTTCTCTGGAAGGTATTTTGAGGTCAGTTCCGTTTTGGACGGGAGAAGGGAACTTTTTTATGTTGTGCAGCATTGGCTTTTGCTCCTGAGGTATTGATTGGTTGCTTTAAGGAGAGGATGCTTGTGTGGTGTATTCAGGTGACAAAGCTGCCCATGTATAGCCCGTTTCTGAAGTGCAAGCTTGTTTTGGGGGGTGATCCCCTCAGCAAAACACCATACCCTACTTACCCCCCCCCCCCCCTTTGTGTTCCCTGTGTAGAGATTGGAAGGATTCAGAAAGGTGAGTCTAAGAAGGAGGAGGATGATACTTACCTGGACCTGTTCACCATGAAGAACATCAAAGTGAAGGAAAGGGTGCTGATTCCTGTCAAGCAGTACCCAAAGGTGAGTAAAAGGGGGTGCCATTTCCCAGTGCTGATTTTAATGAAAAAAAAATTTTTTTTTAACCTCCCACCCCACCAACCTTCAGTAAAAGCAATGGCTGCATTCATTTTATGGGGAAATTTCAAGGGTGAAACATTTTAGTGTAATCGAATGCAAAGATGTTTTAAAGGTATCGCAGACAGTGAAGCATTCTGCGTGATCCCTGTCGTTACAGTACTGACATTTTTCCTTTTGTCTTTTGGATTTGTTTAGCTTGGTCATGTCCTTCCTGCTAGAGGGACAGGGATCTGTCAGTAGCCTTAGCAGACCATTCCGTAAATGTTTTGGGTTTTTTTCCACCTTTTTTGTTGTCAGTTCTGTACAGTTTGATATAAACTGCTGTTGGTTTCTCTGTTGCTCGGTGGGCCTCGTTAGAAATTAGGGCCTGGGGCGGATGGCTTCCCTGGCAGGTATTTTGAGCAAACGGACCGTCGTCCCGCAGATTCACCTCTGAAAGAGTACGCTGCTTTTCAACCTGCAGCCCCAAAACACCTGAATTACAGCCGTCTAAAACCCTCCGTCGGCATTTCACCGGAGTACTTATCCAAGTCTTCGGGCACAATGGCCTTCTCCTGTTTAATGGTGCTGAGCCGTTAACGTCTCGCCACTTTTTTAACGGTGGTCGTCTCTGCCTCTAGAGAAAGTGTTAATGGCTTAGTTTGCACTAACGTCTCAGACGTTGGCATCTTAGCACTGTTTTCATGGTGCTTGGGGTCTACC
This sequence comes from Ilyophis sp. 1 JC-2022, assembly GCA_022702515.1. NCBI lineage: Eukaryota > Metazoa > Chordata > Actinopteri > Anguilliformes > Synaphobranchidae > Ilyophis > Ilyophis sp. 1 JC-2022. The sequence goes on along the minus strand of CM040406.1, from coordinate 67,886,074 downwards.
TGAAGAGATGCTAATTTCCTGGTATGGGCGTTTATGTCAACATCTCTGCTAAGGGTATCGGGGGCCACCCGGAGGTGTCGGGTAGTGTGGATGGCCCCAGGCGTCCCTGGGAGACGTGTTGATAACGATGTGCTTTTAATAGCCCTGTGGAGTTGGGGGGGGGTAGCACGTGCTGCTCTGCTCTCCCCCCCCCCCCCCCCCCTCTCGTGAGGAATGTCTGATGGGAACCTTCTATGCACTCTGGGTACATTCGCAGCAAGGACCTGTGGGCGTCCACCCAGCTGCCTGCTTCAGTGGCTGTCCAAGGTGGCCGTTTTAGGATTTTAGCAGAGTTGAAGGGTAGGTAAACTAAATTGTGTGGGGCTGGTGGAATTGCTGCCTGTGTGCATGCACCCACCCCCCACTGTTCTCGCCTTCCCCGGATTGCAGTTTAGTCATGGATTTGATCTGGCTGGCGACAGCTGACACACTCGGCTTAAAACTCCTGTCCGCCACCTTGAACAGCTGAGAGTGGTGAAACGACACTGGTGTTAAATTTCAGAGCTCCGCGGCCATATCCGATCTCCCATGTTCCGCTCTGCTTCCCTAAGTTCGGCTCAGGACTGCGGTGTTAGGCCACTTTATCCTCCTGCCTGCCCCGCTAAGACTCCTTAAGGTGAGGACTCCTGGCACCTCCCTGTTTTATTTTGATGCCTGCTCCCTTTGAAGCTGGGGGACTGAAGAGGTGCTCAGGTTTTGGGCGGGCGAGAGGTGAGCAGGGGCGCAGAGGAATGTGCTGATGTTGCTGTTTGGCCGGGCTGACTGTAGGTCTGTCGGGACCGATTGGTATTCTGGTCTCGTTCAGTACACAGACACACACACACACCATCTCTTCTCACAGTCCCTGTAGCTTCTCTGTACAGCCCCCCCCAACAACAAAAAAAACACAGTAATGCTCCAGATGAATAGGTGGCGATTCAAGAATTATTATTTTTGTTTTGCGTTATTTTTCAGTGTATTCCACCGCATTCTCGACTCTGTTCCTGCAGGTTTGCAGTGCCTGCTGGTTTTTGGTGTGTCATCGCTTAAGTGCTTAATTCAAGCCATCGATTGGCTAGAGTCCACACACCTTGTTTCCAAGGCCTAAATTGGCTGCTGAGTGAAAGGAAAGCACAAAGGCCTGCAGATACTGCAGTGCTGTGGGACTTGTTGTTGTTTTAGCGAATGATCTGTTGGTGAGATTTCCACCACCATAGTGGTACATAGTCTGTACAAATGTTAATTTACGTGTCTGATTTGGGTTGTAAATCAAAGGCAGGCATGAATTCCAGTATTACCAATATTATGCTGCTTTTGGCTCTAAACATAGCTTCTGTTCATGTTGTCTGAGCTAGATTTAATCTGATGCCTTTGTCCTGTCGATTCTCCAGCTGAACTAATCTCTCTGGTATAATGGATAGATGTTCAAGAGTAGAGATTTATCATTAGAATAAGTTTGCTTACACATTTGCTTGGTAAATTACCAGTTTGATTTTAACTGTTTACAAATACCAAAACCCTTATTGAATGACTGGTATGGTTTCGTTTTAACATTTGTCGTGTGTACCAAACTGCACTGTGGTCAAACTGCACTCGAGACATGCAAGTGGGGGGGAAATTTGCACACTGGCGCTTCAAAGACAAACGGGTGCTTCTATTATAAACTTGGGCTCAGTTTCCCCTCCTGTTTCTCATTCTCTCCAGTTCAACTTTGTGGGCAAAATTCTGGGACCCCAGGGAAACACCATCAAACGCTTGCAAGAGGAGACGGGGGCCAAGATCTCAGTCCTGGGGAAAGGGTCTATGCGGGACAAAGCCAAGGTGAGTGACTCCAGTACCGACTCTCGCCTTTCCGCGAGGCAACAGCACCTACTGTGGCAGTGATTGGCTACCCCAGGGATGTGCGAGCTTAGCTATTGGTCAGATCCACAGGTGGTTTAAACCACTTCCCTGTCTCATCACCTTAGACTCGTGTTCACTGAGTTGATGCGATTGATTAGAAAATTGTTACAGGCTGTCAGTTTAATTTCTCTGAACTGCACTGCTTTTCCAGGCTTTTAGCGAAGAGAGCCCATTTTAACAAGTACATGTTTCTTTCTTTTTCTCCCGTTTAAGGAGGAGGAGCTGAGAAAAGGGGGTGAGCCAAAATACGCACACCTGTCCATGGACCTGCACGTCTTCATCGAGGTGTTTGCGCCCATACCTGAAGCCTACCTGCGTATGGCCCACGCCATGGAGGAGGTCAAGAAGTTTCTAATCCCAGTGAGTATCTAAAACTTCCCGGCATTGCTCACTCCAGACGCCGACCGTCCGTCTTGCTGTGCTGCAGTGCCCTTATGCAGTTGCACGTGCATTGAGGAAGTGCCGATTCCCCTTGGTTGAGTTCCTTGTAGCGTTGTTCAAGTCTCAGGTTCGCCATCTTTAAGGACATTCCAAACCGCTAAATGCTCCTCGGAGGAGCTAGGAGTGGGGAACGAGGAGGCCTCCCGGAGGATGCTTCAGTGAGGAAACGCAAGTGTAGCCTTTGCGGAAGCCTTTTCTCAGAACGTGTGACGTGTATAAATTATCCACCACTCTCCACATCTGCCACGTCACAGGCACACCCCTAAACAAATGCAATTCTACCGTTCCTTTCCGCTTATTATAAAGCACTAATCCATAATGGTGCTTATTCTTTATAAATAAAAGCTATGTTTATTCATGAAAAAATAAGCATTATAGTTAAGTACGTAAGCATAATATGACACTGAAGCTTGATTGAGCAAGTTACATTTGCCTAATGCATGTTTCTTCGATTCCTCCGTCTTATCTGATCCTTGCACCCTTTTCTCACGTCCTCCGTTGGGCGGAGCTAAGGAGCGAGGAAAGAACAAGAGTCTAGGATGCAAGGAGTGAAAACGAGCGATTGCAATGAACCTGTTGAGTTTGTGGGTGATGCGTTGACTTTGAAGGAAGGAAATGATGTTATCCAATGAAGGAAAAGATGGGGATAATGAGTTGTGTGCAGTTGCAGAGTAGAAGGGTGTGGCTTTAAAGGGAGTGTAGATGCCAGCAGGCTATTCCACAAAGTGGGTTACAGAGTAAAACCTGGAACCCTCCCAAATCCGGAACATTGGCTAAATGGTAAAAGGAGATTTCCAGGTTTTACTCGGTGCTCTTATCCAGCTAACTCGGTAATCCTGCCTTGTGGTACAGGCCCCTGGTGTACGTGACTAATCCGCCCGTTTGGCAGCTTTGTACTGTCTCATTAATCACTTGGCAAAAGGCCTTTGCTAGCACGGCGCTAAGTGTAGGACGCCGGGCGGTTGCCTTGGAAAAGCTGCCCGGTGTGTCCTGAGTCACTCATTGGTGCTCGGTGTGCCGCGAGAGTTGCTCATTGGTGCTCAGCTGTCTCCCCTGGTTCGACAGGTGGAGCCTTTTATTGGCCGCCTGGGAGCGGTCTGTGACTGCTGAGCCGATGAGAGCGCAGGAAGTACGGTCTGACTCACGGACCGTATGAGCCTCGATTAAGCGTCCACACACTGAACCGGGAGGGATTTAAGCATGCAAAGCATTAAAGGAAATGGCTTTTTTATAATGACATGCTGCATTGCCTGGAAAGGCACCCAATCAACCATTTGCCTTCCCTGCCATTTCCACAACTACTTAGGAGGGCATGAAATGTGTATAAAGTGCCTGTTGCTGCCAATTATCCGTCTTTGGATTATGAAGGTTAGCAGAAAGGCGCTGCCGCCTACAGCTGCTGGCTGTTAGACTTGATCCCGTCTGTGCTCGGTCTGGTTCATTGTTTTATCACCTTTATTTTAGGAGAATGTCGCTAACTTTAATTTCCATTCCTGTACACTTAGGGAAATAAATGTAAATTAACGGGAACGGTGGGAGGAAAAGTGCTGGCGATGCCGGTGTTCTGTGTGTTTGCCATCGTCTGCCTGAGATGTAATGGAAATTTTTTAGAAAATCGTTGTGTAATGCTGTCTTATGGCAAGGCATAGTAGTGCTCAAGCTGTGGGCCTTTTAGTTGGGCTGCAGTATCTCGCTCTGCGCTGCTCTCTGAGGGCATCCTTAACTCTGCGCTGCTCTCTGAGGGTGTCCTTAATTCTGAATGTCTTCTGTGGGCATTCTCTTCACTGTCCGCTGTGCGTCATCTCTCAACTTTTATATCTCTCCTGTCTCCTTGCAGTCTATTTTTTTCCCCCCTTGCTTTTCCTGTCTCTGAAGTCTGTCGCTCTGTTCTCTCTTTCTGTCGCTCTGTTCTCTCTCTGTCGCTCTCTGTCGCTCTGTTCTCTTTCTGTCGCTCTGTTCTCTTTCTGTCGCTCTGTGCTCTTTCTGTCGCTCTGTGCTCTTTCTGTCGCTCTGTTCTCTTTCTGTCGCTATGTGCTCTTTCTGTCGCTCTGTGCTCTTTCTGTCGCTCTGTTCTCTCTTTCTGTCGCTCTGTTCTCTCTTTCTGTCGCTCTGTTCTCTTTCTGTCGCTCTGTTCTCTTTCTGTCGCTCTGTTCTCTTTCTGTCGCTCTGTTCTCTTTCTGTCGCTCTGTTCTCTTTCTGTCGCTCTGTGCTCTTTCTGTCGCTCTGTGCTCTCTTTCTGTCGCTCTGTGCTCTCTTTCTGTCGCTCTGTGCTCTCTGTCGCTCTGTTCTCTTTCTGTCGCTCTGTTCTCTTTCTGTCGCTCTGTTCTCTCTTTCTGTCGCTCTGTTCTCTGTCGCTCTGTGCTCTCTGTCGCTCTGTCGCTCTGTGCTCTCTGTCGCTCTGTGCTCTCTGTCGCTCTGTGCTCTTTCTGTCGCTCTGCTCTCTGTCGCTCTGTGCTCTCTGTCACTGTGCTCTTTCTGTCGCTCTGTGCTCTCTTTCTGTCGCTCTGTGCTCTTTCTGTCGCTCTGTTCTCTTTCTGTCGCTCTGTTCTCTCTCTTTCTGTCGCTCTGTTCTCTCTCTTTCTGTCGCTCTGTTCGCTCTTTCTGTCGCTCTGTTCGCTCTCTTTCTGTCGCTCTGTTCGCTCTCTTTCTGTCGCTCTGTTCGCTCTCTTTCTGTCGCTCTGTTCGCTCTCTTTCTGTCGCTCTGTTCGCTCTCTTTCTGTCGCTCTGTTCTCTCTTTCTGTCGCTCTGTTCTCTCTTCCATGTCACATTGCAGGCTTTCTGTCACACCCTTTGCTCTCTCTCTCTCGTGTTATCACACCTCTTCTGTGACCTTGTCCCTCCCGTTTCATTCGGCAGTTCCTTTGCATCAGTCCATTGTGTGTTTTGAACTCTGCCTTATGCCTTGAATACAGAGTAGGGGGCAGTGCTGTACCCGTGTCTTTGAATCTAAAACCTTCCCCCGTTTCCGCTTTAAAGCAGGACATGATGGATGACATCAGCCAGGAGCAGTTCATGGAGATGAGCTACCTGAATGGCGGCCAGGAGGGCGGGGCCAGAGGCCGCGGAGGCCCCCCAGGCAGGGGCCGTGGTGGGCCCCCACCTCCCTCACCTGTTGCCAGGTATGAAGAAAGTCCAAACTCATTTCACTGAATGAGTCACCAGGATTGTGTGCTAGGGTTGTTTGCTGCTGAAATTAAATGGTGACGCATAAGTGACTAATATAAGAAACTAGTCTACTGCTCTGCTACTGTTCAGAGATTATTTCTCTTTGAACTTAGTTTCCCATACAATAAAATGTAAACCAATGGCAGTAATTGTTTACTGTCCCATATGCTTGTTTATTGGTACTGAGCCTAAAGTTTGAATCCCCCCCCCCCCCTCACAGGGGTAGAGGAATGCCTCCTCGAGGAGGGGCCCCACGGGGTGGCCCATCCAGAGGAGGGGTATCCAGGGGAGGGCCTGCTGGCCGAGGCGCACCCCCGTCCCAGCCCTCCAGAGGGGGCGCCGCGAGCAGGGCCAGACCGCCTGCGCCCGGAGGTCAGAGGATGTTGCCGCCACAGGCCCACTCCCACGCCCACCAGCACCAACAGCACCCCCTCCCACACCAACACCAGCACCAGCAACAGCATGCTCCAGCGGCCGAGACCTACGAGGAATACGTGAGTGTCCAGTCACCGGCTACGTCTCACTGCCAATGTCTTTTCCTTCATCCCCCCCCCCGCGCATTGCCGTTGTGGTGCAATTAGTTTTCTCTGAACCCTTGGTGCCGTAGCATTCTAGCTCCATTGTGATGCAATTACTGTCTTATGCCCCCTTGTCACCGTAGCGCCCTAGTTTCATTGTGATGCGGTTACGGTTTCCTTTGTCCTCTTTTTGCCGTTGTGCCCGAATGGTTGTTGATGACCTGTTGTTTCTGCATTGCTCTGGCTCCATTATAATGGGCCTTTTTTCACAAGGGGGGGGCTGGTTTCGAATGACGTCACAAATGGGTAAACTCTGCAAACATGGCGGCATCTAAGGACGCTTTCTCGAGTTGCTTTCAAACACTGCCCAGGGTTTGGACGTGCCATCGTGTTCAATTTGTCAGAATTGTTCCACAAATCGAACAAGATTGCTCATTGAAAAACCCTGGCAGTGATTGCAAGCAACTGGAGAAAATGTTCTTGGATTCCGCCATGTTTGCTGAGTTCACCCGTCTGTGATGTCATCCATTTCTGCTATACCCTGGAAATGTGAATGTTTGCTTTCTCTCTTTGGCCGTGTCCGAATCGGCACTCTTCCACACTGTTGAGTAGCCTTGGTGAGTAGATAGGGCGAGGGCCGTGTCCGAATCAGCACTCTTCCACACTGTTGAGTAGCCTTGGTGAGTAGATAGGGCGAGGGCCGTGTCTGAATCAGCACTCTTCCACACTGTTGAGTAGCCTTGGTGAGTAGATAGGGCGAGGGCCGTGTCCGAATCAGCACTCTTCCACACTGTTGAGTAGCCTTGGTGAGTAGATAGGGCGAGGGCCGTGTCTGAATCAGCACTCTTCCACACTGTTGAGTAGCCTTGGTGAGTAGATAGGGCGAGGGCCGTGTCCGAATCAGCACTCTTCCACACTGTTGAGTAGCCTTGGTGAGTAGATAGGGCGAGGGCCGTGTCTGAATCAGCACTCTTCCACACTGTTGAGTAGCCTTGGTGAGTAGATGGGGCGAGGGCCGTGTCCGAATCGGCACTCTTCCACACTGTTGAGTAGCCTTGGTGAGTAGATGGGGCAAACATTTTTTCAAATCGCAGTATACTTTAAACACCTGGATGACACGCTTACTTCCGTTGTTTCGCTGAGGACATTCGGGAGCACACTTCAGGAAGTACATGAACATTTTGGTCACATAAATATCACGTGAAGCTTTGTTCTAAAAAAAATGAGGTGCAGCTTCGCTGACATTTTTTATTTTTATTCTCAAATGCAACAAAAACAACACTGGAGATGGCAGCGCAAGAGTGGGGCGCAGGGTTGCCAGATCTTGCAAGACTTTCTTGCCAAATGGTGACTCAAAACTAGCCCAAATTATAGCCTATTTTTAACCGAATCCAATGTATTTTAAATGGAAATCATCATGTTTTTACTTTTTAAAATAAGTGCGTGCTTTGCGACTTCATTTTTGCCCGTGACTGCACTTTGAAAGTAGCCCAATTTAGCTGTAAAACCACAGACATGGCAACACTGGTGGGACTTCTTCTGACCTGCTTACGGCACTTCCGCAGTGCGGTTGGAAAATAGTATGGCGGATATTTTTCATGGACTGCTAAACAGCGCACATTAAACGGCACACTTCTGCCAGTGCACTGTACGCAGGAGACAGGGCGCAGTAGATCGGTCTCTGATTCGGACACAGTCTTTGTTACTGTAGTTGTGGCGTCTTTTCCCTCATCCCCTTGTTACAATAGTGCCCTTGCTCCCTTGTAATGTGGCACTGTCCTCTTGCTACTGCCATTCCCTAACTCCATTGAAGCGTGATTGGCATTCACCAAGTATCTTTTCTGAGCTGCAGTCGTCTTTTAGGCACTAAGCTAACCTGGCTGTTTACTCTCTCTCCCTCCAGCCCTACGAGGAGAGCTATGCAGAGCCCGCGTACGAAAGTTATGAAAACTATTACAGCCAAGCCCCTCCGGCGTAAGTCTTCAACCTCCTGCCTGCTACCATGCATTCTGACTGACTACTGTGAGCTTTGAGCTGTTTGTCTGGCTATTCAGTTTCATCACGTATGGGGGGGTTTTAAAGAAAATGTGTGGCTCTACATGCTGGATTTTAAGCCTGGAATTTTTATTTCTGGCGCAGTTACCAGTCATTATTCAGTTAATTGGGCTCTTTGAATAAAATTTAGCTTTGCACTTCCTGTTGAACAGATGGCTCTGTTCGTCATGTTTTTAACCCTCATGTAAGAACTGTAGAAACTGAATTCTCAATTAGGAGAAAATGTTGTTCTAAGCATTTAATATATATATATATATATATAGAGGTTTATTTAAGCTCCTATCACTGATGAACCACTTTAGCTTTTAGTGAACATTTGTAAAGTACTACTTTTTCAGGTGACTGCAGAATGCCACTGTAGGACTTAAGGGGTTTAAATGAGCCCAATTTAAGCCTTTCTTCACTGCACACCACTTTTTTTTTTACACTATTTTACTTATGCCCTTTAACGGTCTGGACCCAGTTTTGCTTTGATCTATTGAACAGCGAGCTACAACTTCTTTCTTGCATTTCAAAGGGGTGTTCCTTCTGTCATACACCCATCACCAAGGGGAAACTAGTTTGTCGTTTGTACAATATGATCATGGTGGTTTTTTATTTTTTGATAATTATTAATGATAGTCGAGTAGTAGTAGTAATGTTAACAAGTATGGATGATTTTATTACTTAAATCAGGATGTTCAGTTGAGAACTAATTTTTATTTACTATGGCCTCCTGATTATTGATAATGAATAATAATGGATAGCCAGTTGAACTCATTGCATTTGTACTCTTTTCTCAGAGACACTGAATACTACGACTACGGGCACGGAGAAGCACAGGAAGGATATGAGTCATATGGTGAGTTCAGCTCTGTGCGTGTCGGACGTGTCGGGGTACAGACGGGCTGTGGTGCGTCTCTGTTCCCAGATGGGCGTTTGCGTAATGTGGCTGGTTTGTGGCGTAGCGCGCATCGCGTGGTGAAACGCCAGTGCTCCTCCAGCAGCCAGACAGGGTTGGTTCTTCTGTTTATCAGCTGGCAGGTGGGCAGCTTGGTGCTCTTTTTGGAAGTTGTCAAATGCTCAGAGATGTGCATTTCCAGTTTTTTTTTCTCCTGATTAAGGAGGTTAGATATTGTTTTTTTTTGCAGATGCTAAATTGCTCATAAGATGCAGAAGACTTACTTTACTCTGAGCCAACGGCAGGAGAAAACGCTGCAATAAAACCAAGTGACTCTTTTCCTCCAGATGTTTAAGGGGCTGAAAATAAGCTTTTCTTAGGATTTTCCCCAGAACTTTTCTTAACGCTGAATGCTACGGTGGAGGGATTGGATTTGTCAGGATTGGTTCTGGCCCGGTTTGCGGCTGCTGGGTCTCCGGCCGTTACTTGCACAGCGGTGCGTACAGGAAGTGGAGATTAGCTTATGAAGCACTGCCAGGCCGATTTGTTCTTCTCTTAGCTAAATAAAATTTAAAAAGTAAAAAAAACAAAAAAAAAACATGGATGAGTACTCCTAGCAAAATGACTACTTGTTCCTACGCTAGAAAGCAGGGTAAAATAGTGCGACCTTTCTGCTAAATTGCTGAAATGCAGCCTTTTGCGAGCCATCTTCCTAATGCACGATTAAACTGAGCAGCTTGGGCTGTGTAATAATACTTATCGGGGACGTGCAGTGCACCACTCCAAACGGTGACGTCATGCCGTCTGATTTTTGACCTAGCGCGAACGAATAGGGTTCAGCACTGCCAGTGGGAGTCAAATTAATCCCTGTGATGAACAGATTTTAATTAAAAATACCCCAAGTGTGGAAAATTATGATTTGGAATTTAAGATTCTTGAAAATTGATACGATTTTTATACGACTTGACGTTCAAATGAAAAGTGTCTTAGAAGCTTAAATACGCATTGTTGAATTTGATGAGTGAATCTGGCTTTTAAAATGACTAATGTGGAACTCAAAGTACAATGCAAAATTTAAATTCGTACATATTTCAAAGTAATTGGTTTCAGATGCTTTGCGTCTCAACATTGCACAGCAAACGGTCATTTCCATCCCTGAGCGGACTCCTGATTGGTTGGGGATTGGCCATTGGGGGAGGCTTGGCGGGGCGGTGGCGTGAGTCCATTTCATATGGAGTGTTCATTCCTGCAAAGCCAACAGCGTTGTCTTATAGACGGGTAGCATGGACACTGGCATTCACTCGCTTAATCTGAGACTAGGCTGGTAAGGGACTTCAGTTGCGTTAGTTTGTTGCCCAGAACAGACGCAGGGGGCCGACTCTGCCCTTAATCGTTTAATTATTTGATCTGGCATTTTCAGTAGACCCATGAGCCAGAGCTGCAGATTACACGGGTATTCTTGGTGACCATGTTGAACCCTTTAAGGTTTAATTGATAAGAATGTTCTCAACTGAACATTATAATACTGATGTAACCATGGTAATTGAAAGCAATGACTTAGAATTTTGAAAACATTCCAAAATCCCTACTTTTTGTGTTACCTGTGGTCTGATGCAGGAGTGAACCACAGCGTTGGTCTATACATCTGTTCTAAATGGTCCGAATAAACGAATGGTTGGAACGGGAAACTGTACCAAAGGCTTCAGCTGCAGAAAGGCACTTCAAACATGTGGTTCTGTTCTGGCATGTCGCTTGTCCCCGTTTTTGACCTTTGTCCCGGGCACCCTGTGTGCGCCTTTCTCTCGCCCCATAGCTCAGGATGACTGGAACGGGACGCGTGTGGCCAGCGGGGGAAAGGCCCCTCCACCCAGGCAGGCCAAAGGAGGTTACAGGGAGCACCCGTATGGGAGATACTGAAACCAGGCCCCGAGTGGGCCGTACCGACGAGTGTGTGTTGCCCCGGCAACCATCTGTATCTCCCACCACAGCTCTTGCTTTTAACATCCAGACAAAGTAATTGTCCATCTGTTTTGTGTTTTGTTTAGGTTTTTTTTGTTTTTTACTCTTTGGGCTTGTTTTTTTCCCCCCAATTATTTTAAAATTGGCTTCTGTATGCATTGAGACCATTTGAAAACTTCAGGCAATTTAGGCAACCGTTTGTTTACATGATTTTAATTTAGTTTTGTCCCCTTTCTGCTTTATTGCACTGTTGACAGTTTGTTAAAATCTTTTTATTTTTTTTAAATTGCTGGTTTAACAAAAAAAAAATCCAGTTTCAAAATGTGGAGAGAAAATCCTTGATCGACTGTATAGTTTAACACCCTGTTCGTTTTGAAAGTTAATTTGTGTTGCTTTAAAAAAAAAAGAAAAAAGAAAAAAAAAAAATGATTCCAATAAGTGGCAGTTGCAGCTTCCCATTTAGGCTACATTTCAAAATTCTGTTCAGCATTTTCAGAAATTAAACCTTTAATGTAATCTCCTTTATGTAATATAGGCAACTAGAATTAACCGGGAAGAATGGGGGGGAATTGTCTGCACCTTTTCTGTATAAAAATAACTAGTCTTAAAAACTATTTAATTTCATAATATTTTGAATTGACATAGAGTTTTGAAATATAGCCCAACTAGACACTGTTGAGATTGTCCTTAAAGATCCTTTATCCCATTAAAAGCTTTTAATTGGCCCATGCTTTTCATCTTGGCCAATGGTAGACCACCCTGGTCTTGGAACGCCAGAGATGTTCCTGGTTTTTCCTCCATCCAACCCTATAACTGCATTGAATTTTAATGAATGCAGGTGACCATGCACTGGATGTACTCAATGATTCACCATTCTGGCTCTGAATATTTGGGCTCAGACTTGAAAATCCATCACTATTGCTGTCAAACTGGGACGGAACAAAACCCAGAAACGTCAGGCCTTGTACCGTATGAAGTGGGCTGCAGGACTAATGTGTGATGAGAGTTATTGCTGTGAGCCGCAGATGATCAAGTCGGTCCAAAAAGGGTTTGGGACAACATCTCTACAGGGTCTTTTTGTAAAAAGGGACACTGCAGCTAAACCCGGTACTTTGTACATACTTAAAACTTCAAATAACTGTACGTTTCCATATAAAGCTGTACCTTCTCCATACAAAATGCTAGTGCAACTTGTGTAAGCTTGCCTAAATAGGTAACTAAATATCTGTCCAAAAATGTTTTGCAGCAGTTTGTCAATAAAGCCTAGTTTTTTTTCTATCAAACTAAACCTGGTACATTTTCTTTGTTTCTGTTATCCATAAAATAATGAAGTACTGCCATTTTAAATAACATTTAAATAACTCCAGTCTTCCTCAGTCCCGAGTTCCTCGGTCTTCAAAGCAGTTAAATCTTAACGATTGCCTGTAGGACGAAGACAAAAATGAGCAAAGGAGGATGTTAAGTTGACTGCTCTGAATCATAAGAGCTTATTCTTATCTTTCTCTTTCTTTATTAAAAAAAGGACCTAGAGGTAAGACCTTCTACGTCACCTTTAAAATAAACCTGATAGCTTCTATATTAACCAAGGTAATGGATTTCCAAATATCTACATTAAGATTTCGAGAATGCCGTAATGCTTTGGTTTGTATTATTTCTTGTTCTTGTTTTATTTTGATTAAAAAATCCCAACGTTAAATGACTGTGATCTTACTACATAATGAAATGTATTTGTTAGTCTTTTTGAAATAACTGAACTTCAACAAACATTGAAGTTTAGCCTGCAGCGCTCGCTCTTGACATTGTGATGAAAAGTCACGTTGGCTGGTTTTATTAAAGAAAGTTATCGCAGTGCAGACGAGAGGATGGTTAAACCTAGAGCACGCCACAAAAAAAGGTAACGCTAACCCTAAATCTATAATTTAATACAATTTTATATACAAATTGCTAGTACCTGCGTGTGAGTTAAAACTTTTATAGTCATTTCAAAATACACAATTTAAAATATTCACGCAGTAATGAGTTAAAAAAGAAAAAAGAAAAACAAATTAAATGTAATTGTGTACTAACATTAATATATGCCCCAGAACAGAATGTAATGCAACTCTTGCTAAAAAAAGAAAGAAAAGAAAAATAGCTTTAAATACCAAATCTAGACCAATATATAGACAGTTAACCTGCTTCTTATTTTGCATATTTTTACTGTAAAGGTTAAATGTTGCCTAATGTCATTTTTAAAAAATCAAGTGTAATTTCTCAAAGAAAATAATGTTAAGCTTGAGTTGCATGACTTTTGCTGTGTAATGTAAGCCTTGCATGCTAGTGTTTGTTTTCTTTTGTGTGAAATTAAGTGTTGTATTTTATGCATAGTGACTCGTTTCATTGTATTCTTCCCTTAGGTAATGACTAAATGATAGTCTGACAATCTCTGGACCCGAAATAAGAACTCTGCTACTCTCTCCTTTTCCAGGTGGGTGAGGACCAACATAAATGCCCCCCCACCCCCAAAATGTTTGAATTTGTTTATTAAAAACGAAACAAAAACAAAAAAAACTTAATGGCAGAAGCTTAACTGAATTTTAGTTTCTGGCTCTTGAATTTTAGCGAGGAAAAAGAAGCGGCTCAGCCTGCAAACGGGCGCTGTGTGAAAATGGAGTAGCGTGCAAAATGTTCATGGGTATAGATACTATTTCAGTATGCACAACGCATTATATTTGAAAGCGTGTTCTTGCTGCATTTTTTTTCGGTCTGGCTAACGCTTTTGCTGTGCCTTTCTGCTTAGATTTTGTGTATGCAAACTGTTCAACGGAAAACCGGGCAGAGGCTGTATTAATAAGGTATAGAAAACCTTAGTGTGGAAAACCTTAGGCCCACCGCAGGTGGCCACTGAAAGGCTTTCATGTGAGCATTGCTCATAAAATGGCCGAACGTGAGAAGCGGTCGAGGACACGTAATGACTAGCTTGTGCCGGCAGTGGATGGGGCACTTGGCGAGTAGCGCGCTAGCGACCGTCTGCCAGACATTTGGAGAGATGGAGGAGCAAATTCACTTCTACAGCTTAACCAAACGTACCTTGCGCTTGATGCACACAGGAGAAAGGGTGTTGTGAAGGCTGGTTTGTGGCCTTCATGTGACATGAGTTGGAAAACCCAGATCGATTTGTGACCAGGTGTTTTGTTTGTTTTTGTTTCTCCTCAGGTGTAAACTGAAGCGAAGAGGTCTAGAGGGTGTCCTTCCTGTGTTTGGCGAGTGGGGTCTGGCTAGACTGAACCCCCAACGATCCACAGGAGTTTTCCTCAAATGGAGACCAGGAATACTGGCTCCTGAGGCTATGCTCTGATTGGCTGTGTCCAGCACACCCAGTCTGCCTTCTGATTGGATCTGGCCATAAACCTGTGTGGTCCAGTCGCTTTTCTGTTTGGGAATGTCCTTGAGTCTCTCGCCCACTCTTTCCTGATTGGTTCTGCCCATAAACTAGTTTGGCCCAGTCTGCGATCTGATTGGTTCTTTCGGTAAGGCTTCTCAGCCCACTCTGGTCTGATTGATTTTGTTCATTGGTATATTTGGCCCAGTCTGATCTAATTGGGTAAGGCCCATAAACTTCACTGTCCCTGCCGGTATTTTGCCATAAGCGTCTCTTCCCACCCTATCATCTGATTGGGCCTGGCCATACGCTTCTCTTCCCAGTCTTGATCCGATTGGATCTGTCCCTCAGACTCTGGTCCAGCCTGTCATCTGATTGGACCAGAACTTGAGGGACAGATCCAGAGGTGCTGATGTGAAATCTTCTGATGTAACTTTCTATGACTCGCTTGCTTAACAATCTGTGTGTAGGAAGATGTGTGCTGCCTTTTTTTAGGCCAGCCTGATCACCCTCTGGGATATCAGGATAGAATTTGAGCTCAAATTGCTGTCCAGATCCCTTTTCTTGTGTTTTTTTTCTTCTTTTTCTTTAGGTTTATTGATGAATTTTTATTAAATTTTTTTTGATGAAAGGCATCAGATCAATTTTCAACAAATGTCACTGGAATTTTTATGCTGCATGACTGAGATTCTTGCAACAAAAGTGCTTTTTTTGTTTGTTGGTGAATTCAGTCGGTCACGTACAGCCTAGGTGCTCCTCGTGTGTGTGTGCCGCCCCCACTCCCACCACAGAAGGCAGCTCTGCCCCCCTCCCACACCCTCTGCTCCCCCGTTTGCGTTCTTCCTCTCACGGCAGAGACTGCCGCTCATTCGCTGCTGTGGATCTCGGGCCATTAGCCATCAGACGACTCCGCTGGCAGTTGCCGTAATGGACAGATACGGGGGGGGGGGGGGCGGCGGCGCGTTTTCTTTACTGTTCTACGTTATTTAAAAGAACGAGTGGGTGGGGGTCTGAATAAAGTGGTCAAACCCTAATGCCAAATGGCTTAGCCTGCTTTTAATACAGAGCACTTAACCCCCTCTTCAGCAGCGGCTTGTTTTAAGTATTTCAGGCTGAAAATGACAGTGTTGGCAGACTGGTGAGATGTGTTTTGGGTATGAGTCACGATGGGTCATGTCACAGCCTTTCTCTTCAAATTCAGTGCTGTTTTTGCCACCCCCTGGCAGTTAGTGAAATGTGTCGGGGGCGGGGGGCACAGTTTCAGATCCCCCTGCTAAAGCTGTGCTTCTAAAGCCCCCTCCTTCTCTTCCCCTCTCCTGCCTGCCTCGCATGGCCTTCTGTCCAGAACACACTCCCCTGTCTCTGTGCTGATCTTGTCTGTGAAGGTGATCTTAAGACCTCCCAGCCTCTGAGCTCAGGAGTGCTGAAGCCCCTCCCCCCTGCCTGCTGTATGGTGAGGCTTAACTGCACTGTTGCCCTGGCGATGGGCTCTCAGGGTTTCGTGGCTGTTCCAGAACATGGTTCCCTTGGTACTGTCCACAGTTTGTAGCATAAAACGGGGGGTAAAGAACCTTGTACTGTGTATTCAGTGTCTTGGGTATTGGTTGACTTTTTTTTTGTACTTTTTTTTTTTTGCCGCACAAGGCTGAATGTCATTAAATTGAGCCCCATTTACTAAAGGAAAATAATTTGTATTTAGGCTATCTTGAAAATATATTTGTTGAAATAAAGGTTAAAATAAAAATGAGCTTCCTTTTTCTTGTGTTTTTGAATGCTTTTGCCCTCTCAAAGGGTTTTTCTGTCGTTTTTTTCAAAGACTGGTCCTTTTTAAAGTCTATCCCAGGCCCTCTGGTACAGCTGTAGAAACGGGGAATCTGCTGTAGAAAGTCTTCCTTGAGACTTTTACTGGAAGATGGAGATGTCCTAAAGGACTGCCGACACCATTGAAGTCCACTCTCCGTGGGTTTGGCTGTAATCTCTAAAATCCAGACGACGCCTTGTGGTGTCCCGCTTGTATGCGCAAGCTTTGAAGATATTCCCCACTGCGCCGAAGTGAGGGGCGACTTAGCTGCCGTGGGTGTGTATGCTCGACTACTTGCGCGCTGCCGGTGGCTAAACCAATCAAACGCAACTTTATCCGCTACAAAGGCACTTTTCTGATTACTGCATGTGAGACTGAAAGGGTGTATGCGGGAAGTGATATGCATAACATCTGCCTTTTCCTTTTACTCTTAAATAGCATTGGAAATAGTGCCACCTCAGTGCTTTCCTGTCTAGTTTACAACCTGCAATGTCGGGCCAGATATCACCTTTGCTTTTGTATGTACAGTAATTGATATTCTGTGCGAAGGAGCAGTTTTGTACTCCCGTCCGTAGACAGAAATCGATAGCGACGTGTGGGCCCATCTGTACGGTGAATATGTGCAAGCGCGTGGGGTCAGGTTGTGAAGGTGGGCGAAATGCGATCCCTGCAAGATAACGGTGTTGCCAAACTCGTGCGGCTGCCCTTTTCCCTCACACCGCGTTTTAAAACTAAGCGGGGCCTGCCGTTGCATCGTTTTTATAGATGCTGGTCAAATCAAAAAAGGGTAAAGGTTTCTAAACCATTTTTACTTTCTGTGCACTTAAATTCATTAACCTTTTAATTTAACCAGGAAGTACCTTGGCACTGCCATCTCTTTCAAGGGGGACTTATAGGTACGATGGCCTGTATAAAGGCTTTAGGTTTGAAAAACGGATTGCGGACCCTCCAACAGTGCCTTCAGAGACCCCTTGTTGAAAACCCAGAATTTGCACGATTGCTCTCTGGATAACTGCATGTGGTGATAATAAATATTTTGTTGCCGTTGTAGAAGTCCGCATCGACGTGCCGATCTGGCTTTGTCGCTGCAAGGATTCACATCGGACGCAATGTCCTTTTTTAAAAATCCTTTATCTTTGTCTACGTTACGATGACCTTCACACTAGATATCTGACCAAAGCCCAATCTTTCAGATTAATTTACTCTTGTTGGGTGTTCATGGGAGGATATGCTATTCTTTAGCCCAGTGGTCCCCAAACCCATTACTGGAGATCTACCGTCCTGTAGGTTCAGTCCAACCCTAAGAAAGCGCACCTTATTCAACAGCTAGAGATCTCGTTGGGCTATTGTAGAATCGGGTGTGCCAAATTTGGGTTGAACCTACAGGATAATAGGTCTCCAGGAACAGGGTTTGGGTCCACTTCAGCGTTAGTGTGATCCGAAACGGCAAGTCACGTATTTTAAACCAGTCTAATGGTACATGATCGCCCAATCAGCAGCCAGTGTGTCAGCACTACGCAAACATCGATACAGCATCATTCCAATTTCTACGTTTCTTTATAATTCCTCTAATGCAGCCCTATTTATAGTTTGATGTTGCCAAATGAAGACAATCGGAATGGGCCTCTGCGCCTCGGATACACGGCTCATAAATAAGGGATCGGCTATCAAAAACAAACTTGGTTAAGCTGATTATGAAACCGTCAGATGGTCTTGAGTGAGCCCTTTCATGTGTTATCGCCTCGAGCAGGTTCGGACCTTCAAAGCCTTTTGATCTGTGAAGGGAGGACATCTTTGAAACGGGGATTCCTTTCAAACCCGATGGATTTAGAGGCTCAGGCCTTGTAAACAGAAGGAAATGTGTGATGGTGGACCTGCAGAGCCGAGGCTGGAGTGTGCAAGGAGCGGCATCTCTGTTTCTGGATTTAATTAGCCAAATCATTTATGCGAGATTACATTTTAGCAACGTTTTCTGAGTGACAGTTTAAGACTGTCGTGTTCTGATGTTTTACTGCAATCCATGATTCAACCAGCTTCAGTGTAGGCGTTCAGTGTGGGTTAGCTGTAAAACCTGGAAACCCCCCCCCATCCCCAATAAGGAACGCTTGAGGCAAAAACGCTGTTCCGGGGTTTACTCTGCGCTGTTATCCAGTCAACCCACTTCACCTGCTTCGTATACAGGCCTAAAGGTAAGGACAATAAGGACCAGTGTTGGTTGAATCCAGGCCAATAAGGACCAGTGTTGATTAAATCCAGGCCAATAAGGACCAGTGTTGATTCAATCCAGGCCAATAAGGACCAGTGTTGATTCAATCCAGGGCCACGTTCAATCTGAAAATGGTGTGCACCGTTTTGCTACGGTTTCCAGGTTGAAAGACATGTTTCCTCGAAACGATGCGCAACGGTCTTTGAGGTACGTTTTCTCTCGTTTGGTGGGTGTGTTAGAGGTGTTGCACGATCAGTAGCGACGTGTATATAAACCCCGCCATATTAAAAAGGCGCACAATGGATACAACTAAAGTCCTTTACAAATGCGTCTACTGCAGCTTGGTGTATGCAACAATTGAAGACAGAAGACATATTTGTATCTTTTGCTATTGTATGTACCATTGTGGAGTGACACAAACATTTCTACTCAATATATCATGGTAAATATTACAATATATCACAACAACAATGATCAGCAATGACGATAGGCCTAATACTCAGTAAAATAATTAGCTCATATTTGTAACACAGTCTCGAAGTTAAGTGGATTATCTTTCACCTGAAAAGTTTGCCTTATCCTGAAATGCGAGGTAAATGTTGGATCACTATACTTAGGAGCCACAGTTTCCACCCTTCACTTGATAGGATGTTCTCTGCTATTCTG
Organism: Ilyophis sp. 1 JC-2022; assembly: GCA_022702515.1. NCBI lineage: Eukaryota > Metazoa > Chordata > Actinopteri > Anguilliformes > Synaphobranchidae > Ilyophis > Ilyophis sp. 1 JC-2022. The sequence continues at coordinate 67,867,102 of CM040406.1, read as the reverse complement.
GACTGCAAGGGCAGTGAATATAACATTGAACGTGAATATAACATTGAACGTATTTTTGGGTATTAAACGCGTATTTAAACCGATTTCATCAGGCTCCGAAAATTCTTCGAAAAGAACGCAAAGAATGGCCTTCTCAGCTGCCATGGTTGCAACGCTTGCGTAACACAACAGGGTGTTCAACGCACCACCGTTTCCGTTTAAATAAACGTTTTGCTAAGTTTTGTCGGAGCTGAACGCAGCCAATAAGGACCAGTGTTCATTGAATCCAGGCGAATAAGGACTAGTGTTGATTGAATCCAGGAAGGTATACGACGAAGCAGGATTACTGAGTTAGCCGAATAACTGCACTGAGTAAAACCTGAAACCCTTCCAAATCTGTAACATGGACTGAAGTAAAAAGAGCTGTTCCGAGTTTTATTCAGTGCAGTTATCCAGCTAACTCAGGAATCCTGCTTCGTAGTATACCCCCCAGGCCAATAAGGACCAATGCTGATTGAATCCAGGCCGATAAGGACCAATGTTAATTGAATCCAGGCCAATAAGGACCAATGTTGATTGAATCCAGGCCGATAAGGACCAATGTTGATTGAATCCAGGCCAGTGCCTTCAGTGCTGGAATCAATGGTGGGGATGCATGTCCCTGGTCCTGGAGAGCGATGGGTTCTGCTGGCTTAAAAACAGTAACCGATTCGGGCCCCAGAAACAAGATGAGGTAAGTTTAACGGTGTAATAAACTACCTTAAATAAATGGATTAATTTATTAAATTATTTGTTCTCATAATTTAAGTATTATCTATTTAATTATCATATTATTTAATTATTGATAGAGTGCTGATTAGCAACACAAACCAGCACACCCTGGGTACAGAGTTGCAATCCCCTGCAGTAGGGGTTCATTCCAATCATTTATTTTCACTGCATCCTTTCCTCACATCCTTTCCTCGCTCCTTAGCTCCGCCCAATGGAGGACGCAAGGAAAGGATGCAAGGATCAAATATGAGGACAGAGGACTCGAGGCAACATGCATTAGGCAAATGGAACGGCCTTGCTCAATCAAGCGTCAGTGTCATATTATGCTGACGTGCTTAACTATAATGTTTTTTAGCTTATTTGTTCATGCATAAACGTAGCTTTTGTTATAAAGAATGAGTGTCATTATGGATTAGCGCTTTGGACTATGTCTACACTATAAACACTGGTTTACTCCTGTACTTGAGCACAGTCAAATCTTTAGGGTACACTGGTGCTTATACATCCAGTTGTGTTCAAATAAATAGCAGTGCGTTAAAAAAAGTGAATAAAGTGCAAATATTTTTTAATAGCTTTTAGTTCCATATTTCAAATGTAGCGGAAACATGACACATTCAATTCCAAATCAAAGCATTAACAAATTTTATCAAGTCTGCGTTATTCTTTTACAGGAAGCAAAGAAAAGGAATATTAATCTGTTCAAACAAATAGCAGTGTCGACATTTTTCTCTTCAAACTCAAACACTTACTGTATAAACTGAAGACATTTTTCAAGATTTAACTTCACTTTAAATTACTGAACTAATATTTAGTTGCATAACCACTGTTTTTGATAACTGCTGCGCATCTGCATTGCATTGAGTCAACCAACTTCTGGCACCTAGAAACAGGTATTTCAGCCCAGGATGAATGAACTACATTCCACAGTTCTTGTGAATTTTTGGGTATTGCTTCAGAAACTGCATTTTTAATGTCACCCCACAAGTTTTCAATGGGGTTGAGGTCAGGGGATTGAGCTGGCCACGCCATTACCTCAATACTTTTTGTCTGGAACCAAGATGTTGCTCGCTTACTCATGTGTTTGGGGTCGTTGTCTTGTTGAAACACCCATTTCAGGGGCATTTCCTCTTCGGCATACGACAACATAATCTCTTCCAAGTATTTTGATATATTCAAACTGATCCATGATCCCTGGTATACGATAAATAGGCCCAACACCATAGTATGAAAAACATCCCCATACCATGATTTTTGCGCCACCATGCTTCACTGTCTTCACAGTGTACTGTGGCTTGAATTCAGTACCCGGGGGTCGTCTGGCGTACTGTCGACAACCACTAGACCCGAAAAGAACACAGAATGTTACGCCATTTCTCTTTGGGCCAATCGATGTGTTCCTTGGCAAATTTTAACCTATTCTGCACATGCCTTTTTTTCAACAATGGTGCTTTACAGGGGCTTCTTGCTGATAGCTTAGCTTCGATCACGCATCTTCTGACTGGAACAACACTTACAGGTAATTTTAGATCATCTTTGATCTTTCTGGAGGTGATGATTGGCTGAATCTTTGCCATTCTGACTATTCTTCTATCCGATTTAACAGTAGTTGCTCGTTTTCTTCCGCATGTTTTGGGTTTTTGTTGCCATTTTAAAGCATTTGAGATCTTTTTAGCTGAGCATCCTATAATTTGCTGCACTTCTTTATACGTTTTTCTCCTCTCCAATCAACTTTTTAATCAAATTGCGGTGTTCCTCCGAACAATGTTTGGAACGACCCAATTTACTTAGCAATTCAGAAGGAAATATATTTTATAACAAAGTGTGAAACATTTGCTTCCCTTCTTCCTTAATAAAGGACAATTAATGAAACCTGTTTTTTCACAGAATGAATGAATTCTCTAATTAAACTCCACACTGCTATTATTTTGAACACGCCCCTTTCAATGAATGAGTCAATTACTCAGAACAAGCAGTGTGCATGTCATGACAGTTGGGTCTGTTGTTTTTCTATTACACTACTACATCTACAAGTAAATTATTTGCCATGCAGAAATATCACTACTACTAATAACAGTGGTTCATCTGGTTACTGATGTTGTACTGCTATGCTTTTAACACAACTGTATGTCAAAAAATATATCATTGAGTTAATTAAATAATTAAGAGCAGAAGTTGGCACAAAATCCTGAAGCGGATCGGCCCTTGTTGTGCACCCCTGGTTTAGGCCTGCCACACTAACACGGTTCTGATCCGTAGAGGAATTGGGAAAACACTAGAAAGAACAGTACATATTGGATGCACTTCTGCGCACGCAGAACATGTTGATTCCCACGTATATTTATTTTAATTAATTGCAGCTTTAAAATGTGATTTGTGATTAAGGTTAATCAGCAAGTGTAATGAGGCCATTAGAAATAAGGTTGTGTTAGAAATACGAGACGTTTTTATTAAAATGAGATGGCGGATGAGACTCAGACTGGCACTAAAAACGGCAGTTATTCAGCTCTAACGATGTGCGCAGGATCCCAGCTGAGAAAATGTCTTCCGGTAAAGGTTTTTTTTCTGCTTAAATTTTTTATGTCAATTTTTTTTCGCATTACAGGACACAAGATTTCATTTATATTTTTGATAGATCTTTTTTCTGCAGGTAGTTGCAGCAATCTTTTTAAAACGGGAAAGCACTCCAGCTGTGCTGATGTAATACCTCACGTCAATTACCCTTATGCTATTCATTACTCACTGTTCTATTACCCTTCTTCAGCGCTCAGGGATTTGGGCTGTCTGTCCTCCCCCAGGAATGAACCCCCCAGTTCTTTAGTGTCCTGCCCATGTAAGAGCCGTAAGAAATGATGATTCACAGCTCTGATGTCATTGGAAAGTGACGGAGTCACAAACAACAGTCTCTTGGAGTATCAGGTACCCGGAGTAACTGAACTATAATCTGAAGAGTGTTTGGCTCTAAATGTTACTTTTTTCCCCCTCAACGGCAGGAAACAGACGTATATTCAGCGTGTGTGTTAACATCTTTGTGTCTGGCGGTCTTAATCAGTGGCTCCTACACCCATTACCTGGTGGCTGTTAGTGGATGTTGGGTTTTACCTGTGTGTATGTGTGTCTGTTTGTTTTTGGATTTAAAGTTTGAATAAAGATTATTTTTCATAAGAAGATAAAACAAAAAGTCTTCTTTTTACAGAATTTTGTCTGTTGAAAACCAATCGAGTTTTGTCAGTTGTCAACTTTAGTGCTTGAAATACAGGGTCAGCATTTGCTGGGTGAGGTATCTATGACCGACCGCTATGGGGAAGCTTTGATTGTTTTCATTAGAAAAAATTAATTACCCGCACACTCTTGAATGCTCCCGATCAGTGTTTAATGGAAACACAGACACAACGTGATCAGGGGCATTCATCAACAGTGTGCGGGTAATTAATTTTTCTCATGCTTCTACTCACATATTCTGCACCTGTTTACAAGTTTTAGATATACGCACATTCTGTCCTCTTTTGATTGTTTTCATTACATTAGCATTTTAGCATTAGCAGATGGTCGTATTCAGTGTGACATGGACAATTGTTTTAAAACGCTCAGAGCGAAGAACGCACTTACCGGGTTGCTCAGTTTCGCTCACTCTGAGCTGCTCAGAGCGTAGCTGAACACTTTTGGATGCGGATCAGAGAGGACCAATACGGAAGTAGCTACGTCGTTAGCGATGGGGTTTTCGGTCTACTGGGGTTGACAGGAACGAAACATGCTTTTGTTTGCCGCACGAACTATATGCGCCTATATGCTTTTTATATAGAATTGGCTATAGGAAATGATAAGTTAGCTATAATGCTAAGTTGACGTCACAGCTAACAACTTACACGATTCAACCTAAAATAAGTGGGCTATGCTTGAATCTTGTACGTCGCCATTTTTCCAAACTCAGACGTTGTTGACAGTTGCTCAGCGCACACGTAGAGCGGAACGTAGAGTTAAGTGATTCAAAAATTCGCTCAGGGATCACACTGAGCGCTCAGTTACTTAACACGCACATTTCCTTTCCTTTTTCATCACAATTCATTATTTCTTTTTATCACTTTCAAGACTGCTTACCATAAAATACATCACCATATTTTAACACTTTCACCTTCTTTAGATCTTTTTATCCCGCATTACCACTTCACACCATTTCCACCTTTTATTTACAACCTGACACTTTTCCATAGCCTATTACCATCTTTTTATATCATTTCCAGCAATTGATACCACTGTGAAGCAACCACACTTACAATTTCTTGAGGAATTGTTAATCTAATTTTTACATACAATCCATTCACTGGATATTTACTGAAGTGATAAGGTTAAGATCAGGTTAAGTGCCTTACTCAATGGTAGGCCTTCAATTGCATTGCCTGGGCATCAAACCTACAACCTCAGACTTGCAAGCCCAGTTCCCTAACCACTATACTACATTGGCACCACAGAGCAGTTGGGTTGAGAGATGCCATCTCTGGCAGCAGACCCCAGATTCCCCTCATAGCCCTGTCCCAAGGACACGTAACCGGATAGCAGTTACTCAAAAGCAAGACCCAAAATAGCATCTGCCGTGTAATGTGTTCTCTCCCCCTCTCTCTCTCTTTTCCTGCCTCTTCTCTCTCTCCCTCTCATTTTCCCTTTTTCTTTCTCACTATTTCTCTCCCATTTTCTTCACTCTCTCCTGCCCTCTCCCTTTTTTTTCTCTGTCTTTCTTTCTCTGTCTTTCTCCTTGCCATCTTTCTTTCTCTGTCTTTCTCCTTGCCATCTTTCTTTCTCTGTCTTTCTCCTTGCCATCTTTCTTTCTCTGTCTTTCTCCTTGCCATCTTTCTCTCCGCCTCCCACCCTCCCTGCAGTGTAATGTGTTAATCTCTCTGCGCCTCTCTCTTTTGCCCTTCTCTCTCTCTTTCCCTCTACTTTTTTTTATCCCTCATTCCCTGTCTTTTCTCTCTCTCTCCCAATTTCCTTAATTCTAACCCCCCCCCCCCCCCCCCCACTCTCTGTCTCTCTCTCGTTAAGATTTCAGGCTCTCATTAGCAATTAGCATTGCCTCTCTGAGCACCTGCACGCTCAGTTCCACAGCAGTAATCTCAGGCTCTGTGTACATCAGTTTCCATGCTAAGTAGCTGCCGTCTCCGGGTAAGATTTAGTGTGTTGCTCGGTGACGAGACTCCCCCCGCTGATCTTGTCTACCTCGTCTGCCGTTCCCTCTTACGTGGACCCATGGTACAGGACCTTTGGTACAGGACACTCCTATCAGCAGGTCAATTGTGCCTCCCGAAATCTCTCTCGCTTAAGTGGAGATTGGAAAGCAACAGAGTAACTGAACTATCATCTTTGGCTCTATATTCCTTTATTGAGTCCTTTATCCTCAGGAAACAGATATATATTCAGTTTGTTTGTGTTAACGCCTTTGTGTCTGGCTGCCTTCATCAATGGCTCCTACACCCATTACCTGATGGCTGCTGGTCAGTTGGAGTTCTGACGGCCATCTTACAGAGGCCTAGAGACCTGTGGTACAAGACATCCCTATCAACAGGTCATTGGTACCTCCCGAAATCTCTGACACAACCAGATGTAGCATGTAAAATGTGACTACTACTATATGTGAACGTTTTAAATCATGTGTTGTGTGGTCTGTCCTTGTGTATGACTGTCTGCATGCTGTGTAGAATGGAGAAAGACGAATTTGCAAATGGATGCCACCGTGCCACCATCAGAACAGTCAAGCGTCCACTGTTTTAGTCAGTATCTGCAGGTAGAGAAGGGTCTGGGTTGAAGATCTGGCTGAATCGCTCGCTAACAGTGACTGGAAAATAAAACCCAGTGCGCTCAAATCTCTGGATCAATGGAGTGCATTTAGGCTGTGCTATGATGCACCAATTTTAGTAAAAACCTGGGCTTGTGCAAGCTCTATTTACAGAGCTCATCGGTGTTGTGCGGTGAAATAAATCCCCGTTGAAATTCGCTCTGGGATGGATGCGGGCTGCGTGCCGTCCCAAGGGGTCCCCGCGTTCCCGCGAGTCGAACCGAACCGAGCCGACGCCGTCTGTTTAGCGAGTGAGCCCTGGCCCCTTTTGCCCAGAAGGCTGTGCAGCAGGGGGAGTTACCAAATTAAATGTTCATTCTCGGTATGTCAGCTAAGTCAATTGTGTTTTGGTTTTCATTTGAATGTTAATATGGTTTGCGTTGCTTGTCGCTAGGGCGAAAATCGGCACTCCAGCTTTTTACAAGTGGTGAGGGGGAGGAGTAAGGGCGAGGGATAGCGAGAGACTCTGGTGGATTGATATGGGAAACGTCTCAACGTGCCAAACAACATAACATAATGATGAGAACAGGCCATTCAGCCCAACAATGCTCGCCCTTTTTCCACCGCTACAGGGTACCCAGTGCTCACCGTTTACCTACAAACGAGATAGCATTTGGCGCCGTATCAAGCCTGCTCTTGAAAACCCCCGGAGTTTCTGCCTCTACTACATGACCTGGCAAGATATTCCACACAGCGACTACTCCCTGTGTGAAGAAGTACTTCCTCCTGACGTCTGTGCATGTACAGACCTTGCAGCTGTGCAAAGTGGAGAGAGAGAGAAAGAGAGAGGGAGAGAGAGAGGGGGGGAGAGAGGGGGGGGGGGGAGAGAGGGGGAGAGGGGGGGGGAGAGGGGGGAGGGGGGAGGGGGGGGAGAGAGAGAGGGGGGAGAGGGGGGGGAGAGAGGGGGGTGGGGGAGGGGAGAGAGAGGGGGGGGGGGGGGGGGGGGGGGGGGGGGAGAGGGGGGGGGAGAGGGGGGAGGGGGGGAGAGGGAAGGAGGGGGGGGGGGGGGGGGAGGGGGGGAGGGGGGGGGGGAGGGGGAGAGAGGGGGGGAGAGAGAGGGGGGGAGAGAGGGGGGGGGGGGGGGGGGGGGGGGGGGGGGGGGGGGGGGGGGGGGAGAGAGAGGTGAGGTATAAAATGGCAGTTCACCAGAGCTGTGTTATAGGGACACAACTGGCTCTCATTGTCTCTCTCCTTTCACTCAGATGTTATTGCTTAATTTATTTTTATTTAAAAAAAAAAAAAATTCTGCTTCTGCAGTCTGAACAAATTGATTCACAGCTGGTATCTCTGTCTCTGACTGATTGTCTGGTTTTTTGAAGCGATGGGAACAGAGACCATGAACCCCCCCAGTGTGCAGCCATATGCTCTGGTCACCGGGGGTGGAGGAGAGAGAGAGGGGGGGGGGGGGGCATTTTGGCAGTGGACAGCAGGAGTTTGGGGGGCGGGGGCAAAGATTCATGCTCACTGTCTGGGTTATTATTTTAGGGAAGCTGTCTGCTCGGGGTCCTAACCCACCAGGGTGAGAAGGGGGCTCGTCCGGGCTCATTAATTTCGGCCTGTCTCGCCGTCTCTCCTTAAGGGAACCGCTCCGCACCTTTGCACTCGCTCGCGGCGACACCAGATGGCGTGGCGCGTACGGGCCATCCTGCCAGCCCCACAATCCTGGAGCAGCCGGACTCTGGATCTGGCTAGGGGGGCTGGGTCCCTCTTTCTGCTCCAGCTGTTGCCTGATCCAGCCTGACAGCTGAACGTCCCACAAGCTTTGCAGACGAGCAGATTGATCTCCAAATACATCCAAATGACATAAATATGAAAATATATTCTGAAATAGATTTTTGACATGCATTGGGCACCTCCGAGCAGTTAATGTGCTTTGCACGTGATTGGGGAAGATCGTTCCACCATCGGAAGATGAGTGCGGGGAAGAGCCAAGGCCTTGAAGAGCAGCTGCTGGTGAGAAACCTAGGCCTGGTAATGTCATCACTGCCTGGTTATTTAACTAGGTCAGTCAACTGAAAACTCATCCAATCAGTCAATGTGGTTGGGGCATGAAAGGCATTGTGTAACCAATCAGATGTATTTTAAGTGAACCCTGTAGACCTGGGCTGCGGTCGGATCCAAAGTGTATCCTTTCTTCCTGTCGTTCCCTTCCCTTGCTTCAAGGGGGGAATCCCCAAAATGTCAGGATGAAATATGGCAGCCACACCAAGTGTGATTCGGATCCAATTTACGAGAGGGGAGGGAGTAATTATATTCCCTCGCGCCCTCGTTTATCCTCCCTTCCACCAAGGGTATAAAATGCAAACTTTCAGCAAAAAGGGAATCCCACAATGCAATGCTCCTCATTGAGAAAGTGGGCGGTCACCACAAAACTATGTGGCGGTCACATTTCAACCCTATGGTATTGCACTTCTAAAATGTTGTGAGGGTGGTTCGGTTCCGCTTTGATTTGCTTCTCGTTAATCCTCCCTTACAGAGCACATTTTAAATTTGCTTGCTGCATGTAGCCAATTGCGTCACAAGATAGCTTCCTCGAGGGAAGACAGCAAGGGAAGGGAGCGTGTTAAATTGGATTCGAATGCAGCCCAGGGTAAGCAACCTTGGTTCTGGAGTGCCACTGCTGTTTCTGGTTTTTATTCCAAATGATTGATGGACGATAAAAAGCCTGGGCTTGAATATTCTGAATGTCTCCAGCACATGGTCACTGCATTCATTAAACATGATTAATTAAAATGAACCTAGTTATGTAGTTATAGGTTTGGAGGGAGCAGAAACCAGGGCTGTCTCTGGCACTCCAGGAACAGGGTTGCCCAGCCCTGCTGTAGACCTACTGTGGGTTGAAGGCTTGCCCTGAGAGTCTATTGTCAGAGGAAGGCTTGCAGGAGCCTGGGTCCACCTTATCAGCCATTGGTTTTAATTACTTGCTCATGATAGGCAATTGGTTAGTTGATAACACTCCACTTGGAGCTGGAATTAAATGTCTTGATTTTGAGCAATACGGTTCATTTAGGTGTTTTGTATTGCAAAGGCATGGAAGCTGAATCTTTTCCAAAGACGGCTCATACTGTTGCTTCATCGGTTCGTCAAGTTCTTTTTTTTTATTTATTTTTTTTCCGGAGCGAACAGCATGAGAGGTGAGAAGCAAAGCGCTCTCATTTCAGAGAAAACAGATGAGATTAACCCGAGTGGCTGAGGAGACGTCTGTGGTGAGAACGTCCCCCCACCCCCACGCGTAGGCGCCAACGCTCAGCCAGTGGATTAAAAGCAGGGTTGCTCACTCCTCCTCACAGAAATGTTTTTCTCCCATCAGCTTCACACTTAGCAGGTGGATATGCTGCCATGGCGATGGTGACAGGCCAAGGATAAGTCTAGCTTATCTAGCCAAACCATTCGCCCTGCCGGCGCCCGCTGTGAGAGAGGTGGGAGCCCCATCCTCTGAGACATTACAGCCCATAATTGGGGTTCGTCCAATGACCGGAAGGGATATTAGACATGCCGACCTATTGCTGCTCAGAATGTACGTTACTTTCCGTTACATTCATTTAACAGACACTCGCATTGAGACTGGGAGAAGTGATCATACGGGGAGGGAATAGCCATTTGCTTTGAGGTTTGCAGAACAGAAGGGTCTGTCCGGGGGGTGTAGTGGGTTTGAATATGAACGAAGCTATCCAATATGTTCTCCACATGTCTGGATAGAAAAATCCTTCGTGACAATTTTTCCCGGGATTAAGCACCCCAGCTCATAAAAATAACACTCTTGCCGGCACATTTGACCGATACCCCAATCAAATGTGGTTTATTGAAGACCGTAAACGAGGGTCAAAATGGACGATTAAACTGGGATGAAGCATTTATATACATATACTGTACATTTTTAGGTATGTGGCTCACGTTCTTATCGAAGGCGCCTTTCCGCTGCTGCCATTTACACAGCTGGATGTTTACTGAAGTGCTTCAGGTGAAGTACCTGCGCTCAAGGGTCCAACGACAACGCCCCACCTAGGAATCTTACCTGAAACATTTCCGTTACATTTCCATTTCCCTAACCACTATACTGCACATAAACTGTAACACACAGAAAAACTCCAAGAAACATCACTCTGTGTGTGTGTATGTGTGTGTGTGTGTGTGTGTGTATGTGTGTGTGTGTATGTGTGTGTGTGTATGTGTGTGTGTATGTGTGTGTATGTGTGTGTGTGTATGTGTGTGTGTGTGTATGTGTGTGTGTGTATGTGTGTGTGTGTGTATGTGTGTGTGTGTGTGTGTGTGTGTGTGTATGTGTGTGTGTGTATGTGTGTGTGTGTGTGTGTGTGTGTATGTGTGTGTGTGTGTGTGTATGTGTGTGTGTGTGTTTTTATACCGCTGAAAAAGGATATAGGGTCTGCACACTGCAAATGCTGTTCCCTAAATCAATGTCTTTTTTTATTCACCACTAACAACGTGATTAAAAAGTTCACCCCGCAGTTGGGTCTGTTGTCTGTGTCAGGACCAACCGCCACGGTTGCTTCATCTTTCTCTCTCCCGTCTCACCGGAACAGAGATGTCTCTGTAATGCTAATGCGCTGGTCAAAATGGCGGCCTATTACCTGCACATCCTGCGGAGCCTTGCAGGCAATTATGGCGTGAGATCTGAGGCCTGTCTGACTGCCGATGGGTTCTAAGACCGGAGAATGCAGAAGGAGACCAGGCCAGCCATCTTACTCATTCTCCAGGAATGCAGCACACTGAGACGCAATACATTTGTTTGACATTTATTGTATTTATAATGTTGACATTTAAATGTTTATAACAACAATAAAGATGACAAGAAGCCGGATGGATTTTGGCGGTATGAAAGCGCTCAAGAGTGGGTTGACAGAATCTGTTTATTAAGAGTTTTGTGAGGGTCCATACACTACAGCTCGCGAGAGGTCAAATCCCCATAACCAGTCAGATTTGAATGTGACGGAAACCCCCACGGAAATGAAATATACTGCCATATGTTGAAATAAAATGCATTTTCCAGATATTCCAACTTCAGAATAGATAGTTAAAAACTATATACCACTTTCAGATATTGCAATGTATTTGTTTGATTTAGTGCTGTAATATATTTATTTTTGCATTTTTCTAAAAGGCCACATATTTAGAATGTCTTAGAAATGTATATTTCATTTCTGTAAGGGATGGAAAAGAGGAAGAGGATGGATACAGTAATTGCAGCACAAATTGGGGACAGCCCAATGACTCCATTGATATATTTGTGTTGATTTGTTACCAGGGGAGGAGCAGCATGAAAGTGTGGTTTTCCCTCCCAAACGTTTTAAACTTCATCATTTGTCTTGGACTTAGACAGACTGTGAACTCTCACTTAGTGTGGAGCAGGGGTGCTCAACAAGGGTCAATCTGTTTCGGGATTTTGTACCAATCCGCACTTATTTGACGTGTGTGCCAGTTATTCATTTTTCCTGACATTTTAGAGTTTAGCTGTAGCTAAAGTTCAAAACTGTGCAGGCATCCATGATGAAAATGGTTTTACTATGGTCCAATACAGGAGCGAACCCTCATTGGTTGGTGCGCAGCTGTTTAGAAAACAAAGCAGAATAATTGGTTGGCACATAAATCAGGGCTGTGTCCGTATCAACACTCTTCCATACTATTGAGTATGCTTGATGATATACTTGTTTTCACTGATACTAGTATGGAGGATATTTTTTGCATACAGTATGTTGCATACTAAACAGTATGCAGTAAACAGTACACAGAATGATGGTACACAGAATGCAGTAGGTAGGGCACTGATTCAAACACTGGCTGTGTCAGAATCAGAGCCCTATCTACTGCACCCTGTTTTCTGTGTACAGTGCACTGGCAGAAGTGTGCTGTTTAATGTGCACTGTTTAGCAGTTCGCAAAAAATTTCCGCCATACTATTTTCCAACCTTACTGTGGAAGTGTCGTAAGCAGGTCATAAGACGTCCCACCAGTGTTGCCATGTCGCGGGTTTTAAAGCTAAATTGGAATACTTTAGTGCAGTCATGGGTAAAAATAAAAAGTCGCAAAGCACACACTTATTTTAAAAAGAAAAAATATGATTTCTATTTAAAATACGTTGGTTTCGGTTAAAAATATATTTTGGGCTAGTTTTGAGGCCATTTGGCTGGAAAGTCTCTGGTAACCCTGCGTTCCACCCTTGCGCTGCCATGTCACGTCTTGTTTTTGTTGTATTTGAAGGAAAACGTCAGCGAAGCTGCAGCTCATTTTTTTTAAACTAAGCTGCACATCATATTTATGTTACCAAAATGTTTGTGTACTTCTCGAAAAGTGTACTCCCGAATGTACTTAGCGAAACTCCGGAAGTAAGAGTGTCATCCAGGTGTTTCAAATATACTGCATTTTGAAAATGCTTCACCTACTCAACGACTTTCTCATCCTATCTACTCACCAAGGCTACTCAACAGTGTGGAAGAGTGCTGATTCGGACACGGCCCTCGTCCTATCTACTCACCAAGGCTACTCAACAGTGTGGAAGAGTGCTGATTCGGACACGGCCCTCGCCCTATCTACTCACCAAGGCTACTCAACAGTGTGGAAGAGTGCTGATTCGGACACGGCCCTCGTCCTATCTACTCACCAAGGCTACTCAACAGTGTGGAAGAGTGCTGATTCAGACATGGCCCTCGCCCTATCTACTCACCAAGGCTACTCAACAGTGTGGAAGAGTGCTGATTCGGACACGGCCCTCGCCCTATCTACTCACCAAGGCTACTCAACAGTGTGGAAGAGTGCTGATTCGGACACGGCCCTCGCCCTATCTACTCACCAAGGCTACTCAACAGTGTGGAAGAGTGCAGATTCGGACACGGCCCTCGCCCTATCTACTCACCAAGGCTACTCAACAGTGTGGAAGAGTGCTGATTTAGACACGGCCCTCGCCCTATCTACTCACCAAGGCTACTCAACAGTGTGGAAGAGTGCTGATTCGGACACGGGCCCAGCCTGGGATGTACAGCAGTCTTCCTGGACTCAAATAGCGCCCCCTGGTGTAGAGTATCACAGCATGCAGACACAATCATTCTCTAAAAAATAAATTAAACGGAACCCAAAACTGATCCAAGCAGTTGTCTGTACTTGAGCTATAAATCAGTATCTCCCTGTAAGACCCGTCCGCTGTGGTCGTGATTTTACCGCTACAACACCAGTCCCTTTTCCCAGGGTTTGATTTTTTTAACCTTTTCTGCCCAGTGAACCTAAAATTAATTTAAAGCTTTCCCGTAAGGCGTGCACGTTAATATGATGTCGGTGAGGTCGAGCGTCGATCGTTTTCCTGTGAAGAACCTGTGTCTCCCCTTAATCGGGGGCAAACGTTCAAGCGAGTCGTGAATCCGGGTGGACGTTATCTTTTTGTATAACTGTAAATATTTAATGCGCCGTCTCCAACGGATACAACCCTTTCCTCTTTATGCATTCATGTTCGCTCCTCGCTTCTGTTTAAATGACACGGCGGGGCATGGTTCTGGGGGTGCGCGGGTCATGGTTCTGGGGGTGCGCGGGTCATGGTTCTGGGGGTGCGCGGGTCATGGTTCTGGGGGTGAGCGGGTCATGGTTCTGGGGGTGCGCGGGTCATGGTTCTGGGGGTGCGCGGGTCATGGTTCTGGGGGTGCGCGGGTCATGGTTCTGGGGGTGCGCGGGTCATGGTTCTGGGGGTGCGCGGGTCAGGGTTCTGGGGGTGCGCGGGTCATGGTTCTGGGGGTGCGCGGGTCATGGTTCTGGGAGTGCGCGGGTCATGGTTCTGGGGGTGCGCGGGTCATGGTACTGGGGGTGCGCGGGTCATGGTTCTGGGGGTGCGCGGGTCATGGTTCTGGGGGTGCGCGGGTCATGGTTCTGGGGGTGCGCGGGTCATGGTTCTGGGGGTGCGCGGGTCATGGTTCTGGGGGTGCGCGGGTCCGGGTTCTGGGGGTGGGCGGGGTCATGGTTCTGGGGGTGCGCGGGTCATGGTTCTGGGGGTGCGCGGGTCATGGTTCTGGGGGTGCGCGGGTCATGGTTCTGGGGTGCGCGGGTCATGGTTCTGGGGGTGCGCGGGTCATGGTTCTGGGGGTGCGCGGGTCATGGTTCTGGGGGTGCGCGGGTCATGGTTCTGGGAGTGCGCGGGTCATGGTTCTGGGGGTGCGCGGGTCATGGTTCTGGGGGTGCGCGGGTCATGGTTCTGGGGGTGCGCGGGTCATGGTTCTGGGGGTGCGCGGGTCATGGTTCTGGGGGTGCGCGGGTCATGGTTCTGGGGGTGCGCGGGTCATGGTTCTGGGGGTGCGCGGGTCATGGTTCTGGGGGTGCGCGGGTCATGGTTCTGGGGGTGCGCGGGTCGCGCGCTAATGACACATCTCTTTCTTTGTTCTCTCCCGGCAGTGTGTGTTTCTCCAAAAAAAAACAAAGCTGCCGATCCTCTCCGGTTTTTCTTTGAAGACGAGAGGGTGGTCGGCTGGCGGACGGCCGGCGCGACCCCTCTCTTTGTTCGTCGTTCGCGTACGCTTCATAGCTTGTGACTCGGGGCGTCTCGCGAGCCGCCCAGAGATAAGGGGCTTTCGTGAGAAGTCTGCCGGTTTTCCAGCTGGATGCTCTTAATTAAGCCCTGATTGTGATGGAAGGATCGGCCTTCTTTTCCCGCTCTCTGGGGTGTGACATTCCGGACTGCGGACCGGAAATTCCGAGCTGTCCGTGTCCGTGGTGGGGGTCGGGGCTGTAAGATGGGATAAGCTATCATCGTTGTCAAAATACCTCGACCAAACACTATGGCCAGGCCAAGTGTGCTCAAATGACCCTGTGTTGGCTCTGTCCTTCGTCTCTTAGTTCCAGTTAATTAACCAAAATAAATAAATATCCGTAATGCAGCAAGTTCTGTCTCTGTGCCACTCAAGCCAAAACGATTTGATGCATCACATCATGTCCCACATATAAATGAATATGGAGGAGAATAGCCAAGGACAGTGCTCGTGGCAGCGTTCTATGCCTGGACATGCCTCTTTGCGAATATACATAAACTGTGATTTAGCGGAAACGGTTGCCAACGGGAACCTGCTATGGTCAGGGTTATTAAAATAGCATTAAGACACATTGTGATGTATCTACACATTGCTGCCAAACAAGAAATGAACTGGCCAATGGAGTTGTTTAATTCTGGTTTGGAATGAAAATGTGACAATGTGACCCTTCTGTCACTTGCAGGGACACACCCCTTGGGTCGGGGGGGGGGGGGGTTGTCAAAAACAGATGCGGTAAACCCAGCGGAGTGTTTATTTGTGGTAAGACTGAGAGGGTATACGCAAAGAAGCTGTTTTTTTAGAAGAAAGTTTAAGAAAATAATAACACAAACTTCACCGCTCACCCTCACGGGATCCCTGTCCAGTGTAGTAAAGATGTCTACTGCGAGCGCCCAACATGAAAGGAACAGGACAGCTTGCATCTCATTTAATAAACAGCATGTTTAATATACAGAGATTACATCTACGTGACATATTTTAGACATTTAGCAGACGCTCTTATCCAGAGAGACTTGCATTGCTTTTTTAAAACCTACACATGTAGCTGGATATTTACTGAAGACATTCAGTTTAAACCCCTTTAAAGGTGTAAGATCACAAACTTGTGATTAGAATGTTCTTAACTGAACATTCTAATGCTGATGTAACAATCACTGCTGCCTGGTAATTGAATGCACTGGAGTTCTAGAACACTGACTTAGAATAAAAATAAAAATAAACGACTTTTCAAAGGGTTATGCGCCATGCTCAAGGGAGCAATGGCTGTGTCTCGTCTCAGAATCACTCCTGCAACCTCAAGCCCATTTTTCTGACCGCTATGCTACATCACATTATACGTATCTCTAGCACTTAGCAGACGCTCTTATCAAGAGCAACTCACAGAATGGAAAATGGCCCTTCCTTCAGGAATGCAAAAGTGCAGCAGTACCAGAGATGAAGGAACATTCAGCACTTCCATGACCAGTAAGAGACTGTGTCCGAATCGACACCCTTTCATACTATTGCTTATGCTAGTTCAGTACACTGGGCGAGAAAGTAGTTAAGTAGGCAAACTGTTCCCTAAATGGAGTCTACTTAAAATCCCCAGATGATATACTTATTTTCGCTGATAATAGTATGAAGGATTTTTTTCCCCCCAACATACTGCATGTTGCGTATTAAACAGAGTATGCAGTAAACAGTACATAGTGTGTTAGTACACAGGACAGAGGACGCAGTAGATAGCTCTCTGATTTGGACAGTATACACTGTCATTAGACTACTATACTATAGTCTGACTATGACAATCTGTTGTTTTTCCTAGTAAACTCATAAAGTTACACAAGTGCTGAGCTTGGCATTTGAATTGGGGTCCTCAGGGGGAAGGCCAGGCCGCTGGCACACATGAGGTTGGTGAGCCGATCTGGTCGAGCACGTTGTTGGGGACCGTGCTGTAGGCGATGCGACTTCAAACTGCATGTGACATTAAACTGATCCCCTAATGTCCTGTGGTCATCTTTAATGACCGCGGTGAGCCAGGCCATTAAAATTATGTCCTGACTTGCTGTGGTCATTAAAGATCTGACCTGTGGCAGTTTACCAAATCCACGGCACGTATATGGAACAAAGATTGATGAAAACAAAAAGAAAGAGATCATTTCTCCAAGCAGGTGTACATGACATGAATATTAATATTATAATAAACTGAAAAAAAAGTGTTAATAGCATGCAGTCGTTGGGCTTTTGAATGCCCAACACTTTATTAATGAGCTGATGTTTAGATTTTTCTTACGTCAAGCTTTTCTGTAGATTTGCAAAGTGTCCACTTTGAGTGGGTCTCAGCACTTTTAAATGGCAAACATCACACATACCTCTTCTCCTCTCTCCCTCCTCTTTCAAACATCACACATTCCTCTCCTCCTCTTCCTCTCTCTCCCTCCTCTTTCAAACATCACACATTCCTCTCTTCCTCTTCCTCTCTCTCCCTCCTCTTTCAAACATCACACATTCCTCTCTTCCTCTTCCTCTCTCTCCCTCCTCTTTCAAACATCACACATTCCTCTCCTCCTCTCTCCCTCCTCTTTCAAACATCACACATTCCTCTCTTCCTCTTCCTCTCTCTCCCTCCTCTTTCAAACATCACACATTCCTCTCTTCCTCTCTCCCTCCTCTTTCAAACATCACTCATTCCTCTCCTCCTCTTCCTCTCTCTCCTTCCTCTTTCAAACATCACACATTCCTCTCCTCCTCTTCCTCTCTCCCTCCTCTTTCAAACATCACTCATTCCTCTCCTCCTCTTCCTCTCTCTCCTTCCTCTTTCAAACATCACACATTCCTCTCCTCCTCTTCCTCTCTCTCTCTACTCTTTCAAACATCACACATTCCTCTCTTCCTCTCTCTCTTTTCTCTTTCAAACATCATACATTCCTCTCCTGCTCTTCCTTTCTCTCCTTCCTCTTTCAAACATCACACATTCCTCTCCTCCTCTTCCTCTCTCTCTCTACTCTTTCAAACATCACACATTCCTCTCTTCCTCTCTCTCTTTTCTCTTTCAAACATCACACATACCTCTCCTCCTCTCCCTCTCTCCTTCCTCTTTCAAACATCACACATACCTCTCCTCCTCTCCCTCTCTCCTTCCTCTTTCAAACATCACACATACCTCTCCTCCTCTTCCTCTCTCTCCCTCCTCTTTCAAACATCACACATTCCTCTCCTCCTCTTCCTCTCTCTCCCTCCTCTTTCAAACATCACACATACCTCTCCTCCTCTCCCTCTCTCTACTCTTTCAAACATCACACATTCCTCTCTTCCTCTTCCTCTCTCTCTCTACTCTTTCAAACATCACACATTCCTCTCCTCCTCTCTCCCTCCTCTTTCAAACATCACACATTCCTCTCTTCCTCTTCCTCTCTCTCCCTCCTCTTTCAAACATCACACATTCCTCTCCTCCTCTCTCCCTCCTCTTTCAAACATCACTCATTCCTCTCCTCCTCTTCCTCTCTCTCTTTTCTCTTTCAAACATCATACATTCCTCTCCTGCTCTTCCTCCTCTCCCTCTCTCTACTCTTTCAAACATCACACATTCCTCTCTTCCTCTCTCTACCTCCTCTTTCAAACATCACACATTCCTCTCTTCCTCTCTCTCCTTCCTCTTTCAAACATCATACATTCCTCTCCTGCTCTTCCTCCTCCCCTCTCTCCTTCTTCTTTCAGACATCACACAATCCTCTTTCTCATCCTTCAGTCCTCCTCTCTCTCCCTCCTCTTTCAAACATCAGACATTCCTCTCCTCCTCCTCCTCTCTCTCCCTCCTCTTTCAAATGTCACACTTTGTGCACTTACATAAGCATGTTTATTTTATTATTTAGTTTTATGTTATTTAGCTGGATAAAGAAGGGACAGTACACACGTTTAATAATAATAATAATAATAATAATAATAATAATAATAATAATAATAATAACTTTATTTGTTTAGCACCTTTTACCCACGTGCATCACAAAGTGCTTCACAGAACATAAGAATAAAACAAATGGAGGAATCTAACTTAGAGTGCAATAAAATAAATGAATCATAAACGAAGGTAAAAGTATACGGAACATATCATACGAGTGGAAAAAGTATATGGAATAAAATAATAAAAGCAAAATAAAAAAGGTACTAATAAAAGACAATAAAATATAAATAACCAAAGCCCTGTGAAATGATCATAGACAATGATCCGTTATGTAAAAGCCACTGTATAAAGGAAGGTTTTAAGACGAGATTTAAAAGCGCTCATGGATTGATAGTCTCTTGTGCACTGCGGTAAGCAGATCCATAACTTCGGCACATAAAAAGAGGAAGCGTCCTCCCCTGTGAGTTTACGTTTAGCAGTAGGAATATCTACCAGGGTGGTGTTTGCAGAGTGGAGCTATTGCCGAGGCCTGATACACAATATAAAACATTAATGCATTCAGGTGCCGCGCCATTAAGTGTGTTAAATACCAATAAAATAACCTTAAAATCAATTCTTAAATGACACGGGTAGCCAGTGCAGTAGCACCTGCTTGTGTAATCAGTTCTGAACAAGCTGAAGCGCTGTTTTCGGGAGACCTGTGCATCGGGAACAGGGAACAGGGACCTGTGCTTTCACTTTCACTGGTAAAAAAAGCTAAGTAGGGCGTTGTAGTGTTAATGAAGCAGCATCTTTAACTATGGGTGGACTCTTTTTGACCAGGTCGGGCTATGGCGCATCACGTGGGTTTTGTGCATAGCTATAGCAGAACACGCCAGTTCTCTCATGGTCGGGACAGAGAAAAATGAGTCCACCCATTGTGACACAAAGTTGAGATCTGAGTCGAAAAGCACCCCGAAAATGTACTGCTTGAGGTTTGCTTTGCACTTGTTCTCAGTTTTCAGCTCCTGCTGTGAGTGTCAAATCTGTTGGCATGCAGCGAAAAATCCCGCTTGGTGCACAGCGCCGAGCGGGACGGCCAAAAAGGTCGCTCAAGGCCAACAACATCACGTCGGGAGTTGCCGTCAACACAAGTTCAACAGAATTCCTGTACGATATATGGCATGGCTCTACGGCTCAACGAGCAGAGCCAAATTGGTGTGAAAGAAGGGAAAGAGATTTCTCTCATCGCCATGGACACCGTCTGCCCGGCCTGTCACCTGCACTTTTTAATTGAAGAAGAAAAACACATTTTTTTCCTCTCTGTAATTTAGAAGAGGAGCCAGGAGACTGGAGCCGTTACAAATCAGCCTGCTGCTGTGTATACATGCTTCATAAACCCGCTCCCCCTTTCTATCCAATAATACGGCTCCACTGGCTTTCACTGCCTTTCTTGTCTCTTTCCAAGTAGCACTGGCTTTGGCTCGGTGTGTGTGTGCGTGTTTGGTGTGGTGGTTAATTGGAGAATCAGTGTGTGTGTGTGTGCTTTTGTACGTGTGTGGCGTAGTGTGGTTAACTGTGAAGAGTCACCCGGCTAATCCATGTGCGTGTGTGTGTGTTTGGTGTGGTGAGGTGGTTAATCTGTGTGTGTGTGTGTGTAAAGTGGGGAGTCTAACTCCGCAGTGCTCTTAATCCTCTTGAGCCGTCTGCAGTGGAGAAGCTGGTATTCTGATTCAATGATCCAATGAGAGGAGACGGAATAGCGTCTGGCTTCAGTGAGGTTGTGACCTCAACGAGGCTGTCTCCTCTCCCGTCGTTACATAATTCTGCTTTTTAAAAATGTTTATATCATTTGAACATACAAATACAAATGGTATTTCTTCTGTGGTTCAGGTATGACTGTGAAACTACTAGAAAAGTATGCATGTACAGTATGTGTCTTTTAAATCCTTTTCCAGGAATTTAAAAGCATTTGCAGTATTTTTTTTGTGTGAGACTTGTAGGATGATTTCGATGGTGTTGCTAACATCACTTTTCTCCTCTATAGTTAGAAAAAAAAACAAAAAAACAATTCTGTTCCGAGGAATTTTGGAACTGCCTTTCTCTCTTTGACTATAAATAGGTTCTGTTTCACCGGAGAAAAGATGTTCGACGGGATGCT
The DNA here is from genome assembly GCA_022702515.1 of Ilyophis sp. 1 JC-2022. Classification (NCBI taxonomy): domain Eukaryota; kingdom Metazoa; phylum Chordata; class Actinopteri; order Anguilliformes; family Synaphobranchidae; genus Ilyophis; species Ilyophis sp. 1 JC-2022. The sequence goes on along the minus strand of CM040406.1, from coordinate 67,845,993 downwards.
ATTGTCGAAGCAATTTTCACTCCCGCCTTCTGAATGTGACTTGTGTCTGGAGAAACCCCCGTGTCTAACATCAAGGCAGATAATGGCACAATTTCTGATACATCTGTCATTGAGCTTGTTTAACACAGTGTCCCCTGCAATGAATTCAACGCAATTTACCAGTGCAGGAAAAAGCTTAGATCACAATTACCCACAATTCCTTGTAACCACCAGGCAAGTAGCAATGTTTTGTAGCAATGTTATCCCTTCTTTTTTTTCTATTTCAAATTACTGCTTGCACCTCCTGCCTCCAGCATCAGTAAAAAGAGCTCTGTAGATGAAAAGTGGTCTTCCTCCTCTTTCTCCTTCTCCTCCTCCTCCTCCTCTGATCCACAAAGTGCGGCCCTTTATTCAGCTGCTCTCATGTCATTGAGAGGGTCGTGATGCTCGGTGGTATGAAGAGAAAGGAGTAATTCTCAAGTTTCTCAGTAGTCTGGCGTTGTGGTGGACTTTGCCAAAAATGATAAAATGGATAGAGAAAAATGGGGGGTGTTGACCACTGAAAAGCCCTAATTATCCAGCCACCCTCCCCCAAAAGAAGGACACATGCAATGCACCTGAAAACAATCCAAGAAAGCGTCAAATTAATTGTTTTTGTTTATCTTTTTGTTTTTTCATAGCTGTTGCAGTGTTGCTTTAGATGCCGTGGTTCCATGTTTTGAATTTTAAAAGGACTGCCCTTTTTATGAAAGATTTGTAAGAATAACCAATAAGAGACGACTCTTAATAGTCTGGGTAGGAGTCACAGCAGCTCTACGGCGTGCCCTGGACTGTAGTCCAACAACGTTTTGAAAATCCCCACTACAGCAGTCTGCTCCGGGGCAGCACCATTCAATCACTGCTTTTGGATCTTTTAAAACATTTAAGGAGTAAGATCAGAAATAGGCATTGATTAGAATGTTCATTACTAAACATTCTAATGCTGATGCAATAGTCACAACTGGTAATTGTAAGCAATGGAGTGTTCACAAACATTCCAGAACACCTACTCTTCAAAGGGATGTCCGCTAGCGGACCAACAGCTGTGCTAGAGGGAGTTATATTTGCAGGCTGAGTGAGCGCCTATTACATTTTTTTAATTAGTAATGACCCCATAACATAAGAGTGGTGCGAAAACAGCAAAACACAAAAAAAAATAAAAAAAGAGAAAAAAAAGGATGCGACCAAACTTTGTGTTTCAAAAGCGTTCGCTTTAATGCTTACTGACAACTCCGCTAGAGCACCTGGGGGTAGATGCTAAAGGCCAGAAGAAGACAAATACGGCGCTGAAAGCGATGCTTCTAATCCAAAGGCTTCAATCGGGCTTCATATTTTTGTGCAGCTTGATCAAGTCTTCAGAGGTTTTCTGCCCTTCTTTTTTTTGTCATTACTGACCCCCCCACACACACACACCTTCTCCCTCACCTTAGACATATATAAAGAGATACCTAAAGCGTGACGCCTCTGACTTTGTGCCGGTGAAAATGTGCGTGAAACGCGCGGTGGATTTCGACGGTTTGGGAAGCGGGCGCGCGTCTGAATGAATTACAATAGGGAGCACAGAAACGGCACGAGTGGAAATTAATAAAAAGATAGATGTGCCGTGTAAAAAGCACTGCAGTGCGCCATCAACAAGCTACAAGGACTTTGAGAAAAAAATGGGAACCGTAGGAGACTGTTCGCCCTCACAGCAGACTAGGGGGGAAAACAGCGGCGTGCCGAGTCGACGGTGTAATGAGAACTCGGCACAAGACAGACGGCCTCAAAGGATGGAAACAGCTCCTGGCGGGATAAAGTGTGGCTGCTTGCGCGCGCGTGTGATCCCCGTGGCTGGAGTATTAAAACAAGAAAAGAACAGAAAAGAAAAAGCAAGCAGCCAGGTGTTATTCTACACCACGGTCCCCTTAGTGGAGTGGAATCGGAATTTTACACACCGGGCTGTCCTTTTCTCCCCCCTAAGTGTGGACCTGAGGCCGGCAGGCTCGGGAACACAGGGAGCCGGCCGGCACAAAGTCTTCACTCTGCCTGGAGCCTGACCTGTGTAGCAAGGTTATTATAGTTTTAAGTTTTTAATTTTATTTTTATTTGGATTAGTTTTTAAAATTTTACTTTATAATTCAGTTTTGTTTTAGTTCGTTTTCAGAGTGTATTTATAATTTTAGTTAAGTTTTAGTTTTTCAACCGATTTCAGTTTTCCTTTTTATTTTTATTTCAGTTAATAACAGTCAATAGTTGGGTTGGGCGGGAGAAAAATAGATATTGGTTTTGAATGTTTCAAATTACACTATATGCAATCCGGATTATCCAAACAAAAAAAGTTATGCGCTCTCAACAGTCAGGAGGAGGATCAGAAAGTAAAACTAAAAATAATTTTTTAAAATTAGATTTCAGTTGATGCCTGATGCTTTGCTCTATGCCAGGGACACTCAGTACTGCTGCTGAGCTGCATTCCTCCTGTCCAATCAGAGACTGATTTAAAGCTGACGCACCAGGTGACTGTAATCTCTGGCCAATCAGTGACACCATTGGACTGTGGACTATCAGGCAGAAAAGAACACCAGCAGTACTGCTGACCTCGAGGGCTGGATTTCAGAGTCCCTGCTATAGGCCTTATGCATGCGATTGTCTGACAAAATATGAAAGTTACAGAAACATGTGTGTGTGTGTGTGTGTGTGTGTGTGTGTACTATGGAAGTGTGTGTACTTTTTCCATAGGGCTGTTAACTGATTCAGAATTAATTAGGTACATTTTTTTGACATTAGTTGAATGAATTGGCAGATTAATTGGGAGGCATAAAGCCCAGGATATAAATATTCCCTGAAATCCTATTCTAGCTGTAGAGCTGCTTCTAGCTCTCTCTCCTCAGCCATGTTTAATTGTTTGGGCCATTTCATGCAGTCCAGACTGACTGCAAATGAGCTGGTTAAGTGCTTTTCTTTCCGATGCACTGAGTGCTGTTGACTTGAAGCCTAGAAACCTGTACAAGCTGTTTTTTTTAGTTAAACTGAACTCTATTTTCTTGCTTTAAACCAATTTTTGGGATTTTAGCTACTAATGGCTGCTATGAAATGATGATTTGCTGGCAGGCGGCGCTGTAAAGTAGTCACACTCCTCTTTACATGAAAAGCTCTATTCACAATGCAGAGTGCACTTTGCTTTTTGTGGTCACTGCAGTTAGATCCATCGCAATAGATCCTGACTTACTGGAGAAATGCTGTCACAACAGGGCCCTGGCTGGCCGAGATAGGACAGGAAGGAACTAGTGTTGGAATATCACACTCACAAAGGGAGAGAGAGAAAAAGAGAGAGAAAGAGAAGGGGAGAGAGGGAGAGGGAGATTGTTGAGAGAGGGAGGGAGAGAGAGGGGGACAGAGGGAGAAAGAGGGAGAGTGATAGGGAGATGGGGATGGTGAGAGAGGGAGGGGGAGAGAGAGTGAGAGAGGGAGTGTGAGAGGGTGAGAGAGAGAGAGAGAGTCTGGAGTAGGGCATTCTGGGAGCTGTAGTGTTAAATTGACTCTGTATCTTTTTTTAATCTCCAGCATCCTCTTCACACTTAACCCCAGGATGCCCTATAAAACCGCAGTGGTTCATAGCATGCAAATTAAAAAAGAAAATTCACTGTTAGTAAACCTGCAATCAGAATTTTCAGTTTTATGCAAAGTAGCAATAACCACTGTTCTATGGCAGCGGCTGTGCATAACTTAAGCAGGGCAGTGCAGCCTGTTCAATATTGCATCCATCGCTGTCATACGTGTGATTTAGCGAAGCTGGGGTCAGTCTTTCTCTTCAGAAAGATATCTGAGGCCAGTCTCCTTTCTGCTTTCTGTTAACGACTTCCATTATTTTTTTCCACAAGAGCGCGGACTCACTCGCTTACTTTTTTTTCCGCTGGAGAGTGTGGGTGGAAGTGTGGATACAGGAACGATGTTGTGGGAGGGCTCGGTGTGACGGGGGAGGGGAGATGTGGGGGGGGGGGTTGTGGCCCCAGCACAGCCCAGAATGAGCTGTAAAAATAATGCTGGAGGCAGTGTGTGTGTGTGTGTAAATGGTAAATGGACTGCACTTATATAGCGCCTTTATCCAAAGCGCTTTACAATGGCCTCTCACTCACCCATTCACACACCAATGGCGGCAGCTACCATGCAAGGTGCTAGCCTGCTCATTGGGAGCAATTTGGGGTTCAGTGTCTTGCCCAAGGACACTTCGACATGTGGACAGGAGGAGCCGGGGATTGAACCGCCAACCCTGCGATCAGTGGACGCCCCACTCTACCTTGTGTGTGTGTGCGTGCATGCTTGTGTGTGTGTGTTCCCTGCTACTTCTCCTTCTCCTTCTCCTTCTCACTAACTTAATTCTCTCTCTTTCTCTCTATTTCTGTCTCTCTCTCTCTCTCTCTCTTTCTATCTCTATCTCTCTCTCTCTCTCTCTCTCTCTCTCTCTCTCTCTCTCTCTCTCTCTCTCTTTATCTCTCTCTCTCACTCATTCATTCACTGAAGCTGAATTCTCCTCTTATTCAAATTTTGGAGTCGCCACTTCAGCCCACTGAATGATCACTGTAGCGGTCTAATCTCTCTGTAACTGGGTTTTGAAAATGGGAACCAAATCCATCTTTATATTTTTAATAATATATACGTATATAACCCTCATGATAGGGGCCCCCTGGCTGCCTTTGAGCCTGGGTCCCTGGATCAGAAAAGGTTGAAGACCCCTGGTCTAGATAATAATATTTTCCTTTAATATTATGCTCTTTTGACAAAGTCAAAAATCCGATTATTGAAAAAAAAATATATATATTAATTGCTGGAGCTCTATTTTTCAAAAAGTGACAGAATCACCCAGCTAGGTTGTCAACAACGTCCACAACGTACCCTTTTTTTGTTACAATGTTAATTCACAAAATAAATGTTTTAGCAGCAATTAGCCAGCACATTACCTATCTGAATTGATGGATAAATGCTGGAATTTGCATGACAGCATATTCCCGGCCCAGTGTCCAATTACGTGAGCACACATTATAATTACTTTCATTGTAGGGTTGCTATGAATGTTTATGAGAGGAGTGTTTTCAGAATGTTAATGAACAAATTGTCACTTTTCCCAAATTGTTACTTTGCCAAAGATTATTTATTTATTTGTCTATAGGCTAGTGTCGCTCACTAAACATGGGTATGCCAAATTCTAAAGCTATGCTCACCAGTATTGAAACTGCCAATGTGTAGGTTAGAGGCTCAGAATCTAATGAGGGTTTGCGTAGAATGCTTATTGCAGACCCACTGACTTACCATTGAGTGTGTGGGGGGCCCCGGCTCTTGTGTAGAGCGTACCTGAAGTGTGTGGGCGGCCCCGGCTCTTGTGTAGAGCGTACCTGAAGAAAGGTTTGGAAATAAATAACTGCCTCCATTTCCCCCTGCCCACTCGTCCCCGGGTGGTCTCTCCTAAAAGCCATTTCTGATTTCCAGCGGGCTTTTAAACGATTTCTTCGCACAAAGCAAGAAGCTCCCCCGCTGTACTCAATGGTAATGGTTATGAAAGATAATGTTAAGTGGATCTACAGCCTATAACAGTTCACTTCGCAGCAAGCCGTTCTTTTTTGCCCATTGTGGAAAATTCTACTTTTTACTCAAGTGCATTTTCTGAAAGGTTTGCTTTGCGCACTAGCGGTCCTCAGAGCTCGACAGGGGTTCCTCCCAAGAACTCCTTTCACTCCTTCACACTCCTCCATGGCGGGATAGGAATAACTCTTATTTTGGGATAAAGTAGTGGTAAACCACACAGTATTACCATTACAGTATGGCAGTGATTTAAAATACTCTCATGTAGAAAATAAACCAATTTTTTGGGGGTTTTAATGGAATGAAAAAAGTTATAGTCTTTCCCCATTGGCAAATCTTAAACTGAGTAAAACTGTCTCACCTCATTGACATTTGTTTAATTTAGCTACAAAAGTAATAAAAATGAAACTTTAAGTAAAAATATAAGACTAAAATAGTTGTTAAGATTGGGGATCTTTTTGGGTAGGAGAATGGGGCCGTCTCCTGAGAGACCAGCTGAACCCAACGACAGGGGAAACGTGTGTTACTGCTCCCGACAGTGCATGGGGATCTAAAACACACACACAAACCAAGGTCACTTTATGTGGATGCTTCCCAAACACTCAAAAACCGTCATAATGAGAGAGAGAGAGAGAGAGAGAGAGAGAGAGAGAGAAAGAGAGAGAAAGAGAGAGGGAGGGAGGAAGAGAGAGAGAGAGAGAAAGAGAGGGAGGGAGGGAGGAAGAGAAAGAGATAGAGACAGAGCGAAGGAGGGAGGGAGGGAGGAAGAGAGAGAGAATTTGAATTTAGAACCATCTTTATTGTGACAGTTCAACAAAATACACAAATTACAGTAAAAACACAATCACAGGAAAAGAAGAGAGAAAGAGAGAGAGAGAAGAAAGAAAGAAAAAGAAAAATAAAGAGAAAGAGAGAGAGAGGGAGGGAGGAAGAAAGAAAGAGAGAGAGAGAGAGAGAGGGACAGAGAAAGAAAGTGAGAGAGAAAGAAAGAGAATGGGAGGGGAGGAGGAAGAGAGAGAGAGAGAGGGAGGGGGGGGGGAGTTGATCTAGTGTCCACTCCATCTCCGGAATGGCGTTTTGTTGGTCGTTCATTAGCTGGCCTGACATCTCCATCTGGAGAGACTGTCACCTTGATAGTAGCGTTGCTAACAAGAGCATGACACACTGCGGCACTCTCGTCCACGTTTGTTTCCATTCAAAAGCACTTGGTCACTTCAACCGCCTAGGCGCCGCGGCCTAATTACTCAACCTCCCAGCTACAATGCAGGAAGAGGGACAGGTCAAACGTTCAGTCCCACAGCGGGAACTGCCAAACCGGCATTGCACGTGGCACAGGGCTATCATATAACGGGGATTGGAATGGCTTCCGGATTAGCGGGAGAGTTTTTTTTTTTTTTTACCTCTCTTACCAGTTTGGTGATAGTCGTAGCTCCCAATCGTACCGCTGGGGGGCTCACAGACCAGTGGGTTTTCCAGTCACGATTGGTTAAACTGGTGTGGTTACCGTGGTAATTATCCGCGACATTGCTTGAGCAAGAGAACGGACAGTTTCGTTCACACCCCTGTGAATAATAGACTGGCTCTGCATCGCTGAGTTACCTGTTCAGCCAGGGTACACCTAATTTATTATTTTGGTGGTTACCTGATGGCAACATTAATATCAATTTCAACAATATATGCTACTTCCTGCAAAGATGTCCTGGTAAATAATTATACCGCACCGTGTTGTTGCTAGAGGTTCATGAACAGATGTCTCTGTACTTGCCGAAGTTTCTAAACAGGTGGGTTTCTGTGCAGGTAATTTCATTAACGGGTATCTTTTTGCTGGAGAGAGAGGGGGGGGGGGGGCGCGGGGGGTGATCTAGAATTTTGAGACAAAAAAAATTAACTCAATCTATTGTAGAATATGTCTGTAATGTAATAAAACGTGGAGAAGGTGAAAGGGGTGTTCAGACTTTCCGGCTTGACTGTACATTCAGACCAAAATCATATCCAAGAAAAATTACATAATTTAGAAGAATTGGCTGTAAAAGATAACCCAAAATCCACTGGACTCTGAAAGACTTCAGAATCTCAAACCTAATAAATCAAGCGGGCCTTAATGAGATGCGTAAACAAAGCAGCAAAGAATTCCAATTGGCTATTCTCAAATTGTTTAATTTGGTTCTGAGTGTAGGTTACTTCCCTGAAATTTGGAATTTTGGACTCCTTTTTAAAAATGGTGAAAAGTTCGACCCCAACAATTACCGAGGCATTTGTGTGAACAGTAACCTGGGGAAGGTTCTCTGTGGCATAATGAACAAAAAACTAATAGACTTCCTCACAAAGCACAATGTCTTGAGTAAAAGTCAAATTGGATTTCTTCCAAATTGCCACACATCTGACCACATTTACACCCTACATACCCTAATTGATATATATGTTAACAACAAAAAAATTGAAAAAAATATGCCTGTTTTATAGATTTCCAAAAGTCATTCAATTCTATTTGGCACAATGGTCTTTTCTATAAAGTTATTGAAAGTGGTGTAGGGGGTAAAACATACAACATAATTAAATCAATGTACACAGACAATAAATGCGGCATCAAAATTGGTAACAAAAAAACAAATTTACTCACCCAGAGACGTGGATTTAACCCAGGAACTCTATTTAACATATACATAAATGAATTGGCGACTAAGTTGGAGCAATCCGCAGCACCTAGTCTTACTCTTTACGACACAGAAATTAAATTCCTGCTCTATGCAGATGACCTAGTTCTACTGTCACCCACCATTCAAAGGCTACAGCAGAACTTGAACCAGCTAGAACAGTACTGCCAGACCTGGGCCCTGGCAGTAAACATGAAAAAGACCAGAACCATGACCTTCCAAAAAAGATGCAAATCTCAGGGAACTACATCAAATTTTACACTAGGGACACTAGTGGAAACATGCTCACAATACAATTACTTAGGTTTGAAATTAAGTTCCACGAGAAATTTCAATCTTGCAGTGAATTAACTGAAAGAGAAAGCACACAGGGCTTTTTATGCCATAAAACGACAATTTTACATTGAAATTCCAATTAGAATTTAGCTTAAACTATTTGAATCAGTAATTGAACCAATTGCCCTATATGGCAGCAATGTGTGGGGTCCACTCTCAAATCAAAATTTAGCAATTGAAACCCTGCATTCAGAGTTTTGTAAAAACATCTTACATGTACAAAGAAAAACCACAAACAATGCATGCAGGGCAGAATTAGGCCAATATACATTATTAATCAGAACTCAAAAAAGAGCAATCAAATTTTGGTACCATTTAAAAAATAGTGACCCCCCTCTCATACGTTACATAGCCCTGCAATGCCAAGAGTTGAGCAAAAAAAGAGCCCCCACAATCAGCTGGTCCTGACGCTTAGTTCACTCACCAAAACTAACAACCCACAGCCTCAGGACCAGCACATAGATATGAAATCAATTAGAGTGAACCCAATTACAAAATTACATCAACTATTGGGACAAACAAACACAAACACAAAGCAAAATGCAGTGCTTTCTGGCCCTAAAAATATACAATGGCAGATTACCTGACCATGACAGATAAAAAACTGAGCACCACCTTGACAAGGTACAGACTCTGTGAGCACAGCTTGGCCATTGAAAAATCATGGCTTCCTATTGAGGAAAGGCTCTGCCAGCATTGCCCTCTGAGGGAGGTGGAGACAGAGCTGCACTTCACAACCAAATTTGAAAAGTGTGAAAACATTAGAAAAAAATACTCCCCATTTTTCAATGACCTTCCTGATTAAGAGAAATTATAAATACTACTGGGAGAGAGAGCGGAGTGCTCTACACTTGCGGCACAGTGAGAGAGAAAGAGAGAGCGACAGAGAGAGAGAGAGATTTAGTGTGCAAGCCAAATGGGATGGCGTGTCACTGCAGAATGTTGTGGTAGGCATGCTGGTTAAGTGTGCCTTCAATTCAAAATAACTTGTCCGACAGTCACCAGCAAAACAACCGCCCCCCACCTCCCGCTGGATGCTTCACAGTGGGAACGGTGAATTTTTAAATTAAAATTACTTGTTAGGGGTGCATTTCAAAAATGTTATTTTATTTTTGTTTTGGAAAGAAAATTCATACATAGGCATCAACTTCACTACTGTGTCCAACTTTTGACTGGAATTGTATGTGTGCTACTTAGAATTTAAAGCGGCTGCAGCTGTCTGTCTGTCTATTTTGACCTCTGCCTCATTTTAGAAAATTTCAAAAAAAAACAGATAATTACAAGGACACTACAAGTGTGCTTAATTTTGGATCAGACAGCAGCTGTTTGTACATGTTTTTAAAATTTATTTTAAATAAGTACCCTATTGTGACATCACTAACAAGCTAACTGAAAACCTTCACTGCATTCAGCCCCATTTATGAACCCTGGTCTCCATGTCTCTTGCAGTGGACTGAAGAAGCCATTGCCGTGCGACTATGCTTTGCAATGTGTCCTGTATTTATTAATTGTGTGACTTAAAATTTAAATTTTTTTAAACCATTTATTTATTTATATATATATATATTTTTTACTATTATTTCGTTTTGTGAGACAGATCTAACAACCACTTTGACAGATCAGACAGGATAAGAAGCTGAAGAGGACGGGTGAGTTATTCGATTTTACTCCAAGGACTGCACTCAGAATTACAATGTCTTGCGGAAGCCACTGGAATGTTTCACACTGTTAAGGTCCAGCAATCTTTTCCAGTTTTCTTTTTTCTTCTCTTCCTCTTATTTTCCCCCACTGTGGCTTTTGTGGCGACTCGTTTAACATGAAATGAGGGAAGCGAGAGCATTTGCCGGCAGAAAGATGGGCTTTTCCTTCTTTCTCAGGAACTGTGGCATAGGTTGAAGACACAAAGAGGTTTGGGGGCGGGAGGCAGTGATTAGTCCAGGGTTGGGAGTAATTTGAAGTAATTGCTTTAACTTTTGTTTGTGGGATTCATGCTCTGTGAAATGACCAAATGCTCTCTACTGCATTTCACCTTCTTAGCTCTAATGGGCTTTCACCGATTATACATTTTTTTTAATAAACAGTGTTCTATGTGCACACATATCATTTCAAAGTTTATGTTGCCCTCGGTAGCAGTTAGCTTGCCCAGTATATATTTACTAGCAGTTATGCTTTCACAAAAGTCAATGTGTTAAACTGAATCTTGACAATACAATTAAGAAAAAGACTGCACGCAAAGTTATCATCCTATTAAGCATATTACATGATCTGAAATGTGGCCACACATGAACAGTCTCAATGTTGATAAAAATGCCCTTTTCTCAATGTTGTGGTCTCAGGAGTACTGCGTTAACTCTGCTGTTTCTGCTTCTTACATTGGGCCAGGCAGAACAATTTGTCACATCATATTTTTGAGCAGATTCATCTTCATTTTTCATTTAAAAGATGTATTTGATAGTACTGCATGACCCAATTGGGCAGAATATAAGGGCAATAATTTACTCGAATAAACAATTAGGTAAAAAAACTAAAAATCTATATTTCTCTTCTGTTTTGTTCCGAACATTTATCTTGAGAGAATCAGAGAAAAAATATGAACTTAGGGTTTTTATCATATAAAATGAAAACAAATTGAATCTGCTCTGGAGTGTCCGTATTAATCTACTTAGATATCAGCTGCTGACCAGAGCATCAGACATTCATACAAAAAAACCCAAAACAACACAGAAGGCTAGAATTTATGAGAACGTTTTTCTAACCTAGTGGTTTCAGCTCTAATTGCGTTTATACATGTCCCAGCATGCAGTTTAGCTGAACTCCATTTTTCCCGTCTGCCGCTAAACTTGTTAACCACCGTCTGCGATGAATTACAAATGCGTTTAGCGATAGCTACTGACATTCACCATGGCGATGACCTCCCAGAGAATCAATGCCAGTCACCCTTTCAGAGAAGAAGAAGAGACTTCAGAATTCCACAAAGCAGTCATAGCATCTCTGCCAGACAAATGCACTTTTTACTCAAGAGGAGCTATAATATTTTTATGCAGCCTCGCTCATAAAATATTAAAAATGTTTTGCGAAGCTAGTTACGTTTTACCAGCCGGTCACACTGTACCCAGCTTGGGATTTTATTTTTTTTCTTACACCCCTGAATGTAATCAATGTGTTGCCTGCCATGAAACTGGCAGAATGGTTTTAACAGACAGAGTGATAAAAAAAATTGTGCAAATGAGAAGCCTAATGATTCATCTCAGCTTTGAGGGGTTGAGGAGGAGGTTGAGGAGGAGGAGGAGGAGGAGGAGGAGGAGGTATGCTATGCTTGATGAGATGAGACGGGCTCAGGTTGGAACTGCTGATGTAAGAGAGAAGTTTCATAAAGGGCGGGTCTACAGCTATCTGTCAATCACTGACTTGTGTCAATCAAAAAAGAGAATTTTTTTTCCTTCTCCACAGCAGGAAAGACAATGATTGGTTAAAATCAGAGAGTCACTGACAGAATATAAGAGCTCCTCCCATTATATGTTTCCTGAAACCTTGCTTTTCCATCATGATGAAGAACAGCTTAGAAAAGAAATACGTAGGATATCGTTCTCTTATGATATCTGGAAATGCAGTCGCGGAAAATCACATATAGGCAGTGGACCAGAGACACTTTGCCTAATATGCTGGAACCGCGAGAAAGATGCATTTCATTCAAGGGTGGAGTGATACAGCTCTGAGGGATACGGATCAGAGTGTGGAGTGATACGACTCATAGGGTAGCGTGATACGGCTCAGGGTGTAGAGTGATACGACTCATAGGGTAGCGTGATACGGCTCAGGGAGTAGAGTGATACGGCTCATAGGGTGGCGTGATACGGCTCAGGGAGTAGAGTGATACGGCTCATAGGGTAGCGTGATACGGCTCACAGAGTGGAGTGATACAGAGGGTGGAGTGATACGGCTCAGGGGGTGGAGTGATACAGCTCAGAGGGTGGAGTGATACAGCTCAGGGGGTGGAGTGATACGGCTCACAGGAGTGAGTGCAATCTGTCTTTATGTGTGTTCGCTTCTCACTACTACCTCTACAAGGTGATTTTTATTAGTGTGTGTGTGTGTGTCTGTGTTTGTGTGTGTGTGTGTCTGTGTTTGTGTGTACACGGCCATGTGTGCATGGCTGTGTGTGTCTGTGTTTGTGTGTACACGGCCATGTGTGCATGGCTGTGTGTGTCTGTGTTTGTGTGTACACGGCCATGTGTGCATGGCTGTGTGTGTCTGTGTTTGTGTGTACACGGCCATGTGTGCATGGCTGTGTGTGTCTGTGTTTGTGTGTACACGGCCATGTGTGCATGGCTGTGTGTGTCTGTGTTTGTGTGTACACGGCCATGTGTGCATGGCTGTGTGTGTCTGCGTGAGTCACATGCATGCATCTCTGCGCATACATGCATAATTGTAGTATAGAAACTTTTTGTGCATACACACATATGTGTGTTTTGCGTGTGCCCCTGTGTTTGAGAGAGAGAGAGAGAGAGAGAGAGAGAGGGGTAGGTCACCCAGAGGTGAGCTTCGACAGGCGGCTGGTTCGCTCCAGAGAACCTGAAACCTGGCAGCACCCCGCCCGCCTGCCCCGCCCGCTCTTCAGGAACAGGAACGTGGCTCTGGAGGGCAGGCGGGTGCCACTGAACAGATGGGGGATGCATCGTGTTTTTGGCAGCTGCTTTTGGGGTCCTAAACGCAAGTGAACCGCTTTCTCCTTTTCCTGTTTTCCTCTCTCATTTTTTCTTTCTCCTCTTTTCTTTTTCTCCGGCTTTATAGACAATAAAATGGCGAAATAACCTTGTTTCTTACTTTAACCTCTTCAAAAGGTGTTTGCGATGTATTTATTTATTTATTTATTTTTTAAAGTCTGAGTCAGTGTTCTAGAACTCCATTGCTTTCAATCACCAGCAGTGATTGTTACATCAGAATTAGAATGTTCAGTTAAGAACAACAAGCCACGTCAATGTTCAGTTAAGAACATTCCCATCGTATATTTGATGATCTTACGCCTTTAAATAAAGGTTTAATTTTGGAAATAAATGTTGAAATGAGCGTTTAGGTTGAGAGGGAGGTCGGCGGCAGGACTTCTCTGAGGTGAGAGATTCTTATTCCGAACAGGCTGCTGCTTGAGCCTCGGTTAGAATTCCTTGGCCGTCGCCACCTCGGGCGGTGAGAGACGGTTGACGGTTGCATATCGCTCAGGAGAGAGGAGGATCCTGGGAATTTAGAGAGAGAGAGAGAGAGAGAGGCTCTTTATTTTAATACTTACACTAATGACACCATGACCTCATTAATTCTCCATTACACGACTGCTATAGGTTTGGTCTCACTGGGGCGGTACAGCCACAGGGCCCTGGTTCTCTGTAAAGGGAGAGGATTGTGGGTAATAATGATATACTAGTGACTTGATCAAACTTAATCTCCTGTGACTTTTGAGTTCTAAAAGTTCAGGTAAAAATTTTTTTTTTTTTTGTACAGAGTATTACTTAGTTCATGATGTCATTGTTGGTTCACATCTTATGCAAATTATAATACCATGCCGCCCCCCCCCCCCCCCCCCCCCCCCCAAAATGCACACATAATCCCCCCCCCCCCCCCCCCCCCCCAAAGCCAAATTCAGAAAAAATGTTATCCGACAATATGAAGTCAGCGCCCGTAGCACTGTCAGTAGGCTATTAGAGCTACAGACGATTCGGCCAATCATAACAATGCAAATAATATATTTCTCTAATATCGGATTGGTTGGTTTGGCCATATAAAACACGAAGACACAGCGAGAGAGAGAAAGAGGTCCGTTTCTTTGATCAATCTATATGCTTCCTGATAACTGTTACGCATTGCTTAGGATATAATAGGCTATTCATTAGCCTAGCTTACTCAGTGAGTTGAGGATAGTGGCAAGCCTCCATCTGGGAGATCATCATCATCCATAAACCCGCTTATTCCTATTCAGGGTCACGGGGGGTGCTGGAGCCTATCCCAGCATGCATTGGGCGAGAGGCAGGAATACACCCTGGACAGGCCGCCAATCCATCACAGAGCACTCACACCCTTCACTCACTCATTCATACCTATGGGCAATTTAGAGTCTCCAATTAGCCTAACCTGCATGTTTTTGGACTGTAGGAGGAAACCGGAGTACCCGGAGGAAACCCACGCTGACACAGGGAGAACATGCAAACATGCCACACAGAAAGACCCTCGGCCGGGATTCGAACTCGGTACCTTCTTGCTGTAAGGCGACAGTGCTAACCACTGCACCACCGTGCTGCCTCCATCTGGGAGATTCCATTTTAAATAGATTAATTACATGTTGCATCTAGCCTAGTTGTTATAACTGCGATTCAGCGAAACATCTGCAGCATTGCGTTAGCCGGCTGCACGTGTGTGTGTGTGTGTGTGTGTTAGCTAGCCTACTGCTGCGTGTTGGCTAGTCAGCCTATACTTTCCTCAAACTTTGAAATACTTCACATATATTAAAATACACTATCATATCTGTCTCTCTCTCTTACGTTCTCTATCTCTCTCACGGCGAAACGGCAGCTGTCAACAGAGGCAAGCCCCCCGGCGTCTCAGGCAGAAAATATATTTAAAAATAATTATATACTGTATATATATAATATATATATTTATACCTACTGTATATAAATTAAATGATGAGCCTATTACAGTACCTTAGGGTGTTTTCACATGAGTAATGTTGCTCAGCTCAGCTTTCACATTTGTAATGTTGTTCCATACCCGAGTACACGTACGTATCTACACACTCCGATACAGTAGGTGGCGCTATGCACCCAGTTGGTTTGTGATCCGCCAATAAACACAAAAAATAATAATAAGAAGAAAAGCGTACCAATGGCAAGATCTGAATAGTTATGACGTCACATTCTAAATAGCGGTTCACTTCCATGTTTTGGTACGGGAGCTTTCACACCTGATGCGAACCATACCCGAGGACACATGAACCATACCCGAGGACACATGAACCGTACTCGAGACCACCTTTTCAAGTGGACCAGGGCACGGTTCGTTGATCCGTGTCCGAGTATGTTACGGAGTGTTCAAACTAATCAAACGATCTGGACTTTGGGGTCAAAGTGTACTCGGATCCGGGCCCGGGTCCCTAATGTGAAAGCCCCCTTAGTTTCACATGTAAATCGCAAATAGCACAAAAAGACTGAAATGATGAAGAAATAAGTAATAAAGAATAAGTAAAATTCTGATAAGGGGGGGTGGAGGGGTGTAATATGGCTAAAATATAGGAGACTGAAATGATGAAGGAATATAGCTCATCTTTAATATACTTGTTTCTATATAAGATTAGATAATGATTTGGTATTATTGGGCATAAATAAAGTTGTCCTATAAGATGAGGGGGGTGGAAGTGGGTTTAAAATGAAATAAAATGATCTGCTGTATTGATTATCCTATGCTTTAGCTTTATATGAAAGCATCTCAAATCTCATCTAGGGCTTTGAAGACAAAAACAATCTTCAAAATGTTCATAAATTAAACATTTTATTTTAGAAAACGGTCTTTGTGAGGTTGTATAGATATGCAGGAAATTAGTTTTAAAAGGCTCAAATTTCGCTGGGGGAGGACACCCATACCCCCCACTAATTCGCCCCCCCCCCCCCCCCCCCCTTCTTATGCCACACCAACATCTCTCCATGCCCCCAATCAAATTTGTGATATGCAGCAATCAAACTGTAGAATCCACACAGCTAAACCAATGAGGGAATAGCTCGGAGCGAAGGTTTAAGCGTGATGTATTCCACTATTGCTGTGGGAAAAGGGAAAAGTTATTTAGAAATATTATTATTTTATTTACTCGTTTATCTGACTCCATTTATAATTATAATTTAGAATTTTGGTTAAACATGCGTGGAGCTCGGAGTGGTTACACTCAACTCGCCCTTAGGTACCATCATTACTTCAATATATGTTTGCCGGAATCAACATTATTGCTGAAGCTCAGTTCGGTGGCGAACGCAGAGGTTGGGGGTCTAGCCAACACAATACATGATATTCATTTATCATAGATAGTTGCGAGCCCAGGTCTGAGTGCATTTAAAGGGCTCCTTAAGGCAGATTTGACAAGAACCGGCGTAAAACGCCCATGGGTTCTCTTCACATCAAATCACCAGAACCATGCACTACTCTGAGTGTATTTAAAGGGATCCTTAAGGCTAATTTGACAAGAACCGGCGTAGAATGCCCATGGGTTCTCTTCACATCAAATCACCAGAACCATACACAACCCAACCCTGGTTGTGGGCCGTCACTTGTCTGCCTACCCAACTTGAGAACGCCACGTCTGTACCAGGCCGCTGATCAGTCGGTCCTGGGTCAGAATTGTCCCCCTGAGTCTTCAGTCGTAATTTAGGCTGAAAAGGGTATAAGATGGATGAGAGCCACGCACGTTAAATATAAAAATAATTGGATAACAGGCAGGGAGGTCATTAGCTTAGAATTAGCCCTGAGTGAGATGCAGGAGTTCTGACTCTGAGACTCAAGCATACACACCACAGTGCTTGGAACGCTGCAGCTCAGATCATGCAGGCAATTGAAGCTGGAAAAAAGGGATTAAAAGAAAGATGCAGTTGATGTGAAAACATGGTAATTTATTAATGACAAATAATCTGTAACGTTCCGCTCCCTTCCTGTCCGTTCTCCATGTTTTTCCCTTTCCTCCCGTGTCATGTCGGATTCCCTGTGTCCGTGTTTTCCCTGTCGCTACAGGCTGGGCGTGCCCCTTCTGTCTGTTTCTCTCTGTTCCCCCACTTCAGGTTCAGCCTATCTCCTTTCCCCCTTGTTGCATGCATTCCGCACCAGTCAATTAGTCAATCACTCTTGGTTACATTCCTCACGCTTTCGTTATTGTTTTCAATTTCACTCCCTTACTTAAACCTCCCGCTGGCTGCTATTCGGGGCCAGTTCGCTAACGTACTTCGTGTGTATCCTGGTCCCCTGTTTGTGTTGCAGTGCCCCTGCTCCCAGTTAACGTTGCCTGCGCAGTGGGGTGCTCTGCCTCCAGATCCAGTTCCTGTTGGACCTCCCGGTCCAGATCCAGTCCAGTTCCGGTTCGGAACTCACGTCCCGTATCAAGTCCAGTTCCAGTTCGGAATAACCTTCGTTCCCGTGATCCAGTTCCTGTTGGACCTCCCGGTCCAGATCCAGTCCAGTTCCGGTACGGAACTCACCTCCTGTATCAAGTCCAGTTCCGGTTCGGAACAACCCTTCGTTCCCGTGATCCAGTTCCTGTTGGACCTCCCGGTCCAGATCCAGTCCAGTTCCGGTTCGGAACTCACCTCCCGTATCAAGCCCAGTTCCGGTTCGGAACAACCCTTCGTTCCCGTGATCCAGTTCCTGTTGGACCTCCCGGTCCGGATCCAGTCCAGTTCCGGTTCGGAACTCACGTCCCGTATCAAGTCCAGTTCCGGTTCGGAATAATCCTTCGTTCCCGTGATCCAGTTCCTGTTGGACCCCCCGGTCCAGACCAAGTCCAGTTCCGGTTCGGAACTCACGTCCGTCCGCAAGTCTCTTTACTATTGTGTTAAACTTGTGTTCAGCTTGGGACTACCCCAAAGCTCCTAATAAATCCTCAGTTCTGTTCACCTGTCTCTTGGTCGTTGCATTTGGGTTCAGCCCGTGTTGGGTTCGTGACAGAACGAACTGGCCTAAAACATGGACCCAGCCGACCTCGAGCAGGTTCGCCACGCCTTCCGCTGCCAATCCGCGGTCAGCGACCAACATGGCCGCCGGATGGACGACATGTTGGAGGTACTGAAGGGGCTTACGGAGCAGGTTGCTCAGCTATCGCGTCACCTGCCTCTCCCTCGGATCCCTGGGGGTCCGACCCCTCCAACACCCGAACTGCCTCCCGAGGTTCCGGTTCCCTTTCCTAGCCGGGAGCCCAGAGTTCAACACCCAGAATTATACCGCGGGGGGCTGGGGAGGTGCCGCGAATTTTTAATGAAGTGCGACATCATCTTTCGCATGCAGCCCATTTCCGTAGCCTCCTGTCCTGAGCGGCCGAGCCCGCTGGCCTCCTGTCCTGAGCGGCCGAGCCCGCTGACCTCCAGTCCGGAGCGGCCGAGCCCGCTGACCTCCAGTCCGGAGCGGCCGGGCCCGCTACCTCCTGTCCTGAGCGACGCAGCCGTCGCCGCCGGCCCCCTGAGCGACGCAGCCGTCGCCGCCGGCCCCCTGAGCGACGCAGCCGTCGCCGCCGGCCCCCTGAGCGACGCAGCCGTCGCCGCCGGCCCCCTGAGCGACGCAGCCGTCGCCGCCGGCCCCCTGAGCGACGCAGCCGTCGCCGCCAGCCCCCTGAGCGATGCAGCCGTCGCCGCCGGCCTCCTGAGCGATGCAGCTGTCGCAGCCGGCTCCCTGAGCCGGTCTTCTGAGCGATGTAGCCATCGCAGTCTGTCCTGTCTGCGCCACCGTCCTCCGGAGTGGTCCTGTCTGCGCCGTCGTCCTCCTGAACGGCCCTGTCTGCGCCGCCGTCCTCCTGAACGGCCCTGTCTGCACCGTCATCCTCCTGAGCGGCCCTGTCTGCGCCGCCGTCCTCCTGGCCCGTCCTGTTCCACGCCACCAGTCCCGTCCCGTTCCCTGCTTCCTCTCAAATTGCGGGACCAGCTAACCTCCTGTCCTGAGCGGCCGAGCCCGCTAGCCTTCGCCGTAAGGGCCGGGGCTTCCAATACCTGGTCTACTGGGAGGGTTATGGCCCGGAGGAGCGGTCCTGGCTCCACAAGAGCCTTATTCTGGACCACTCTCTCATCTCCGACTTTCACAACCAGTTCCCGGACAAGACTAGGCCTCCAGATACGCCAGGTGGCGTTCTTTGAGGGGGGGGTACTGTAACGTTCCGCTCCCTTCCTGTCCGTTCTCCATGTTTTTCCCTTTCCTCCCGTGTCATGTCGGATTCCCTGTGTCCGTGTTTTCCCTGTCGCTACAGGCTGGGCGTGCCCCTTCTGTCTGTTTCTCTCTGTTCCCCCACTTCAGGTTCAGCCTATCTCCTTTCCCCCTTGTTGCATGCATTCCGCACCAGTCAATTAGTCAATCACTCTTGGTTACATTCCTCACGCTTTCGTTATTGTTTTCAATTTCACTCCCTTACTTAAACCTCCCGCTGGCTGCTATTCGGGGCCAGTTCGCTAATGTACTTCGTGTGTATCCTGGTCCCCTGTTTGTGTTGCGGTGCCCCTGCTCCCAGTTAACGTTGCCTGCGCAGTGGGGTGCTCTGCCTCCAGATCCAGTTCCTGTTGGACCTCCCGGTCCAGATCCAGTCCAGTTCCGGTTCGGAACTCACGTCCCGTATCAGGTCCAGTTCCAGTTCGGAATAACCTTCGTTCCCGTGATCCAGTTCCTGTTGGACCTCCCGGTCCAGATCCAGTCCAGTTCCGGTACGGAACTCACCTCCTGTATCAAGTCCAGTTCCGGTTCGGAACAACCCTTCATTCCCGTGATCCAGTTCCTGTTGGACCTCCCGGTCCAGATCCAGTCCAGTTCCGGTTCGGAACTCACCTCCCGTATCAAG
>CM040406.1:67758381-67818381 GCA_022702515.1 Ilyophis sp. 1 JC-2022 | reverse complement strand
TGTCATCCTGAAATGTACAGATACCAGGGGCGTCGTTAGGCCGAGTATAGAAATTAATTGTGATTGTCATGTCACATCATGTACCTAAGACAAGAAAATACAAGGCTGTCACCTTCCTCCTCCTCCTCCTCCTCTTCCTCCTCCCTCTTGTCTCCTTCCCACAAAAATTACTCACTGGGTCATCCTGTCATGGCTTTCGGCAGCCTCCGTTTGTTTCTTTGGTTCATTCTTTCATTTGGCGGCGTCGGGGCACTCTATCGGATTTTCCGTCTTCCATTCCAATATTTTGTTCTCGCTTAGCCATTATCCCTCGCACCTGTTTTGAGTTCCCTGCTGGCTATATTTAGCCCAATATTTCTGCATTCCAGTGCTTCGATATTGTCTTTGCCAATTGACATAGAAGCCGGTAAGGTATAGATTTCAAGCGACCACATCGCTTTTAAGCTTGCTAAAAAGTTACGTGGAACTTGCTTATTAGCTGCATTAGTTTTCCTTTGTTGGATTTAGTTTTCTCTTCTGTGCTTTCGGTCCCTCGTTTTGGTTTTCGCTTCTGTCCTCGTTAGACAGATTGCCTTTATTTTTTTCCTTTGTTTATCTCTTTAGTGCTCTCCCGTATGGAGCGTGAGATATTTATTTATTTTTTCTTTCTGTTTTTTATTTGATATTCATACCTCTGTTTATATCGCTTCCTCATATTGTGAGCGAGAGGCATTCTCCGTTTACTCGGATTTCGAGTTTGAAGGAGACAAAAAAAAAACATAAATAGAGGAAAGACCAGAATGGACAAGGAGGAAAGACCAGAATGCCCCCAGACCCCCTTACAAAGTCTGAGAAAAGCCCTAGATATATTGGGCTAAGCCCCAGATGTTTTCAGGTCCTAGAAATGCCCCTGACAAACACTGCTGTCCACAGGTAGAGCTGTGTGAAGATAGCTCATCTGTTCAGTGGTACTGTCTTTAGTTACAATACAAATTGTTTGTTTGTTCGGTTAACGTTACATTTATTGATTGTAAAGGAGGCCTCTGTGCCTTCTTGATGATATTGCATTTCTGTATTCCTGAGAGTAACGCTGGTGTTCTCTGCTACTGTACATCTCTCTCTGTAAGAGCGTCTGCTGAGGGATTGCAATGCAACATAATGCTGTAGTGTAGTGGATGGCCCCCACACTCTGGTATTCGATTTGAACCCCGTCTGCAGCGACTACGGCTGTTGCCAGAGTCACCCAAGGAGGGTGGCGGTGGAGGTTGACACCCCCCCCCATTATACTCAAAACTACACATTTCAAAGGAACAAACAAAAAGACACGGTATTTAGATTTTGTACGGTGCGGTGTCTGCAAGCCCCCATGGCGAACAGCTCGCAAACAGCCCGCCAGTACGCGAACAGTACAGTTAGATCTCTTTCTGTATGGTCCAAATATCACGTGGTTGGTCTTGTTCTGTGGTTTGGTGTAGGGTAGGCCCCGTATGTAATTGCCAGCTCTGTTAATAACTGCCTCGTAATCATTCTGTGCCCCCCAGTGGCCTGGAGTGACATAAAATGAATAACATGGAGTATGTATTGAGTACACTGACAACAGTGTTTGGTGACATGTTCGCTGATGGTTCTTTTTCCTAAAGTTATTTTGTAATTTGGAGTACACTGCCTACTTAACTGGGCGCTCCATCCCCCCTGTTAAAAAAAATGGACAAAAACCATCCCCTTTGTAAAACTGCCATCGCCCTGTTCCATTCCCTTTTGGTTAATGGTGCTCTGTGACATCCCAGACCCCACCATCCCCCTTGAAAATGGTTTTACTGCTTACACATACACCACTCAACCAGAGCAAACCATTACATACATTACGGGCATTTTGCAGAGCGACTTACAAACCTTCATTTAAAAAAATACATATCAATTTTATACAGCTATATATATATATATATATATATATATATACAAATACTAAAAAAATTCTGATTACATTTAAGTTTAAATCCCATAACAGTTTTATACCTGATCACGCCTCCATGGCCTGTGAAACAGCTGCCAAGACAAAGCCTCTCTCCGCCTGTGATAAGGCTGTTAATTAAAGAATGGACTGAAACAGTAATAGCTAAAAGTGAGCTGGGGAGAGAGATCCAGGCTGTAATAAAGTCGACTCTCTCAAAAAAACATGAATCCCGGGCCGATGACATATTTGAACACACAAATGTTCCTCTCTTTTCTCTCTTTCTCTGTCTCTCTCTCACTCACACACGCACACATGCTGGCAAAATGAATGCATCGTTTCAAAATTACTCAATTAATCTTGGTATCTTGTGAGCCTGCTTAAGAAATTGAAGTCCCCTTCATAAAATCCGCATGACCAGTATACATTTGAAAGAGCGGTAGAATGAATCTCAACCGCAGGCGGTCTCACAGACACACTGAGCTTTGTTTCATTTGAAAGAGCGGTAGAAAGAATCTGAACTGCAGGCGGGTCTCACAGACACACTGAGCTTTGTTTCATTTGAAAGAGCGGTAGAATAAATCTGAACTGCAGGCAGGTCTCACAGACACACTGAGCTTTGTTTCATTTGAAAGAGCGGTAGAATGAATCTGAACTGCAGGCGGGTCTCACAGACACACTGAGCTTTGTTTCATTTGAAAGAGCGGTAGAATAAATCTGAACTGCAGGCAGGTCTCACAGACACACTGAGCTTTGTTTCATTTGAAAGAGCGGTAGAATGAATCTGAACTGCAGGCGGGTCTCACAGACACACTGAGCTTTGTTTCATTTGAAAGAGCGGTAGAATGAATCTGAACTGCAGGCGGGTCTCACAGACACACTGAGCTTTGTTTCATTTGAAAGAGCGGTAGAATGAATCTGAACTGCAGGCCGTCTCACAGACACACTGAGCTTTGTCTCATTTGAAAGAGCGGTAGGATGAATCTGAACTGCAGGCCGTCTCACAGACACACTGAGCTTTGTTTCGTGCACAATGCCTTGCATAACCTTGGCTACCCTGTAGACTGGAATAGACATTTTAAAATCAGTAATAGGCTGGGCAGGAGAGTGTGTGTGTGTGTGTTTGTGTGTGTGTGCGGGCAAACACACTTTCCTGCCTAGCAGCACACCAGATCCCAAACAGTTAGACATCTCCCTGTCTGTAATTGATCCAAATATCACACGGTTGGTCTTGTTCTGTGTTTTGGTGGAGGGTGGGCCCAATACGTAATAGTCGGCTCTGGTAAAGAAGTTGGTAATGAGTATACTTACATGTTTGGGGACATGATTGCCAGTGGTTCTTTTTTTCGTTCTTCTTTCGTCGTTTGGGGTAAGCTGCCTACTTAACTGGCCACAGGAAGTGACCTTCTTTGCCTCAATGACATGGGCAGACATTTCCCTCTAAATAAGGTTGCATTTCAACATTTTATGCATCCTTCATGCCTAAAATTTATGATCAATTAAATGTTATTGATAAAGCGTGAGCACAACCCACTTTGGGGATTCCCGCTCAGCCGTCAAACGCCTCCACATGACCAACAGGTAATTAACTTATTAGTCTAGTATAAACACTACGCATCGATACGATCGTACCCACATCAAGGTGTGAGTTACTCATGTTTTTAAGATACAATTAAGATACAATTTGATCGTAAGACCATTTAATAAATGATGGTTCAGGGGCAGGGGCGTAGCACGGAATTCTGGGCCCCGTGCGAATGCAGTCCAGGCCTTCTGGGGGACCCACCCTGCCTTGGGGCCCCAGGTAGTCAGTTCCACTATCCCCCCCACTACAGCGCCCCTGTTTAGGGGTACGGGACTCCGAGCCTGAGGCTTCTTCAGCAATGCCGTGCATCTGGGCTGCGTCTGTTTCTTTCTTTTTAAATTATTTATTTTCTTTCCATCTCTTGTCCTCCTAAAATACCATCAATTATTCACACATGCTGGAAACGGTACACACACACACACACACACACACACACACACACACACACACACACACACACATCTTTGCTATTATGAATTGTCTGTCAGTGTGCATTTGTGCCTGGCCCTGTCTAATACAACTTAACTAAGAGGAGGGAGCATGATGGAGCTGAACGCTGTAATTTGCACACAAAAAAAGAAGACTGTTCGAAATAACAGTAAACCAGACAGGCAGCCTTGGAAACAGCACAGCCTAGAGCGATACACCCCCGCCCCCCACACACACACACACACTTTTCAGGGATGTGCACGTGAGGATGTGCAAACGCTTCTGCAACCCACCCCATCCACCAAACACCTATGCCGCTGTTTCCCTGGCACGCCTCTCGCTGGCACAGGAAGGGCCATTCCCTACGTGGCGAGTCCCAGTCGTCGCAAAGTCCCCTGAACTGACATTCTGGGTCTCAAGAGTAAAAAATAACTGCAGTCATTTTGCCACACTGCAAAAACCAAAAAAAAATTATTAAGTCAATCTTGACAAGTATTTTAGTCTTATATTTTGACTTAAAATCTTATCTCTATTAAATTTTTTGCTAAATAAGACAAAAATTGCCAATGAGGCAAGACCGTTTTACTCGGTTCAAGATTTGCCAATGAGGTAAGACATTGTTTCAGTTAAAACAAGTGAAAAGTGAAAAAGTGAAAAAGTGAAAAAATAACAGCAGCTGTCCGGAGTCCGGAGCTGTTGCAGTTTCTACCTGCTGTTGTCTAAGTAAATGAAGACTTAACCATGGTGAGGCTAACGTGCTACCATCAGCTTCCACAGCAGCAGCTCGTAACAGCGGCAAGTGGCTGATTTATGTGCGTGTGTGTGTGTGTGTGTGTGTGGTGGTGGGGGGGGGGGGGGGTTCATTACCAGCCCTCCCCCACACCCCCTAGCCCCTGTGTGAGGCGGTCACAGTAAATACAGTAATTTACTCTGTGGCAGTAAGGAGGAGGTAGACGGAAATCAGGGAATGACTCAACCTTCGCCTTAGCAAGCAGGTCCCCACGAGGCCCTCCCCCACACTGGAAAGAGCTGCAATAAACAGGGAGAGATGTGCAAAGAGGAACCAGCGGACAGGGACGAGACGGGTAGCCTGGGACTTGTGGGAATGTGTGTTTGGAGGATACGGGATTGGTGCTGTTATATGGCTCCTGTAAATTCCCATAGACTCCACCATTTTACATTGTGAAGTCCCATCTGTGCTGCTGCAATCATACCTCAGAACATATTTATAAGGTTTCCACCAGCAACCATTTTTTTCCTGTCTAGCATTGACCCTGTTGGCCAACTGACAATGATCACAGTGTTCACTGAGCTGGCAAACTCAGGGCAAGCTGCATGTTGCTGGCCCTGACATTTCCATCTCCAAGAGGGTAATGGAGGGGTAGAGAGCGAAAACGCTGGCCTCGTGTTGAGGCACGAGTAAAGCTTTTTCTTGAAAGAGAGAGAGCATGAAAGAGAAAAAGAGACAGAGAGAGTGAGAGAGACAGCGAGGGAGTGAGAGAGCACTAGAGCGAGAGAAAGAGAGAGTGAGAGAGAGAGAGAGCGAGAGATAGACAGATAGCAAGAGAGAGACAGCAAAAAAGTGAAATAGCAAGAGAGAAAGAGCAACAGAGAGAGAGAGAGAGAGAGAGAGAGAGCGAGAGCAAGAGATAGACAGATAGTGAGAGAGAGAGAAAAAGAGAAAAGGCGCCAGGCGGTAACGATGTGTCCTTGACCCAGGGTGTCAGAAGACCGCGTTTAAGCTCGGCTGACATTTCCGAGAGGTCCCCCCCTCTGGGGGTGTCAGACGGGGCTCCGCTGGCGTTCATTATTATTTCATTATTAATTCGTTCTCAGGTCTGAGAGAAACGCTCTCTGGTCCGCCGCGGCTTCACAAGCTCTGACGCCCGGAACACAGGTGTGAGGGCAGCCAGAGGCACAGCGGAGAGCCGTCGCTACGCTACAATGTCAGGTAACGAAATTCACCTGCTGATGTCGATTAAACTCACAACCCAGAGCGCGGAGACTTCCTGCTCCAGGGTCGCCCGGGCAACCTTTCCAATCTACATTACATTACAATCACTTAGCAGAGGCTCTTATCCAGAGTGACTTAGAGAAGCACCGGACATACGTGTTTGTCTCAGGAATACAGAAGTTCGATATATCAAAAGTAGATACCACTATACCAGAGGTTTTCAACCTTTTCTGATCCAAGCTCAATGGCATCCAGGGGACCCCCATCCTAAGTTAATGGTTTTATATTTTGAAATATTTATCCAAATCTACATATATTCATTGCATATTAAGTCCGGCCAGGGACCCCCTACAGTACTTTCAGAGATTCCCAGGGGCCCACATACCCCCTGTTGAAAACCCTATGCAGATAACTTATTGTTACACAGCTATACCTATAACATTATTCTACCGAAAGGAAATAAAAAAAATAAAGGACAAAACACTAAATAGGGTTGGGGTGGGTCTTCAACTTGGAAGATGGGCAGGGTTTCTGCTGTCCAGACTGTAGTGGGAAGCTCATCCCACCACCAGGGGGCAGAACAGACAGGAGGCATGACCTGGAAGTACAGGCAAACAAGAATAAATGATTCAGCCCATCCTGGCTCATGGTTCACCTGTAGTCCAGCGCAAGGAGTTCTCAAACTTGGGCCTTGGGAACCGAGCCACTAATGATCCTTAATTAGACACTTTTAATGTTATTGAGAGATAGTGTAACTCGTAAGGTCGGCATGTCAGAAACAGCGCTGCACACCATGCACAATAAATGCCCCATATTCACAGCACAGGGTTTCTCGCCAGTCAGATTAGCTCATGCTTTCATTTCTGTAAAGTGAAATATGGCAAATAGTTCTTTTTAGAAAGGGATTGATTTTTGAATTGATCTGATCATAGACTTACTGGTTATATTAGTGTCCTACTTACTGAGCAAGTGAACCCCTGACCATTTAGATT
Source organism: Ilyophis sp. 1 JC-2022 (assembly GCA_022702515.1). Taxonomy (NCBI): domain Eukaryota; kingdom Metazoa; phylum Chordata; class Actinopteri; order Anguilliformes; family Synaphobranchidae; genus Ilyophis; species Ilyophis sp. 1 JC-2022. The sequence goes on along the minus strand of CM040406.1, from coordinate 67,811,491 downwards.
GAACCGTTTGTGTAAAATGTTCAAAGCCCATTTTCGATGTCAAAGAATTCAAAGACAAAGCAGATGGCAGCAAGCCAAACCTCCACTGCCGTAACTGGTTTTAGGAAAATCTATGTAAAAACCTAAACGCATGTTTTCAACAACCTTATTTTATTAAGAAATTGGCTGTGACAAAACAAAGTATGTACAGCAGGGAGCCCAGGAATTAGTATTTTAATCGCTGGTCTAGAGAGTATCGAACGAGTGTCAAACCTAGACTTCAATGCCCCAAGGGCGTATCTACATGACCTGGCAGGCCGTTGACATGCATTGACAACTCTTTATTTATTTTTATTCCATTCCGGTCCTACCTTTGCGAAATTAGGTAAGTGACAGATGGTTGTGGTAAGCGCTAAAACTCCAGTGGAGACCACTTTTTGCAAAAACTAATTTTAAGGCTGCTATCATGAGAACCATTATGTTGTCTTTCTGAACTGTCCTTTATCCCACAATTTCATATCCAGCAACACAGAAATGGAACTATAAACGGCTACATCCTGTGTCCTAATGTTTGGAGTAGCCATTAAATTGTCGTTTTTGAGAGCGTACATGCTAGCGATGACTGATAGCAGCTGCACTCAGGCCATACTAAAGAGTATTTTCACATTTTCTTTACTTTTACTGGCATTTAGCAGAAGCTCTTATCCAGAGCGACTGGCATTGCAAACAAAAGTGCAAAAAACAGGGATCTAAGCACAGTAATTCCCCAGAGGGAGAGAGTATAGTCCCAAGAGTGAATGCAAGTGCAAGAATTGCAGACTCGACTGACAACTTGTCAACCACCCTATTGAGCTAACTTTGTAGAAACAAGAACAAATCTACCCTAATGAACATTAAATTGCATTATATGAACAAGAACCACAGGCTCTGAAACCAATAAAAATAAATAAGTTACACCTAATCGGGTTTCAGGGCAGAGTTAAAGTGTTAGAGAGAGTCGGGTGGAGGTGCTGAGGTGCAGGCTGAAGAGGTGGGTCTTGTGTCAGAAGATGGCCGACATCCTCCAAAAGCTTGAAATTCTTCTGGAAGCTCGCAAATTCCAGTGGTCACCAGAGGTATTGCAGCCTCTGGTGCCAAAAAGCTAATTTAAAAATATGAAATTACCCAAACCAAATTATACTATTTTGGATAGTTCTAAATAGTTTAAAATTCTATAGTTTTAAATTATGAAATTTCTTAAAACAGAACTAATTACTCTCCAGCGGCCTTTATTTTTTTTCTGCACACCACAGAAGTTATAAGATTTTTTCATTCCAATTGGGTCCGCATGTTTAAGTACCCAGTGCACACGCTCTGGTTCCAAAAAGCCCCATAGTCTAACATAACGCCTCCATGAATTGGCTTCATGCGCCAATGAGCAGCTCTCATAGGAATCCATGGAACCGGTAAGCTGTCTCCAGTTCTTATATATCTTGATGGTTCCATTGATGGACCATAATAGATATAGAACCATATGTCATAGTTAGTGGCACAATTTTTGAGACCATACCCAGGTAAGATGGTGGCCAGTAACCATGGTTTTATATCTATGAGCCAATCATCAGCTATCCCGATTATGACATCACAGTGGGTTAGAAAATACACACTTTGCCATAAGTTTCTATTATAGCTGTACCCAGGTAAGATGGCTGCCATTTCAGAATTCCAAATTACTATTACATTACATGAAATGTCATATCTATGGTTCCATAGCTTTGCCGACCATTGTGGGAAGCTCACTTCACCAATGAGGGTACAAAACACAACAAAGAGTCTATGCGCCACAGTGTCTGTCATATTTCTTTCCTCGTTATCTTTTATTCGGCCAGCCTTCAGGTGGTCAACAGGTGTTGATGTAGACGGATTTAAAGGCTAAGATTAGCTTCACAGACACATTTCCGATCAGATATCAGACTATTCACAAATGAGACCAGACATGAAAGAGGTTTTTAAATATATATTTTTTCTCTCTTTCTGGAAACTGTACGTAATCTCTTTGCCGCTGTACGTAAACTGAAAGATCCAGAGGCAGTTTTGTCGCAGGGATAAAAGCAGTTGCTTTAATCTCACATGAAACAAAATGTTAATGGTGAAGATTTTGAAGGGGATCTGACTCTGAACGCCGTTCACGCCGTTCTCGGTCATCGCTTCATTTCAGTCACCACTTCATCCAAAACTGGAAAATAATGGCTGCCTAACGTTCAAAGCAGGCGTTCAATCTTAGCGTGCAGTAAAGCCTCAGAGGCTCTCCTAATTTATTATTATGTTTTTAACAGCACGGTTTGTGCTTGTGCTGAAACAGCTGTGTAGTTCTAATTGTACCCAGAATTATTCTAACTCTTTAGTACCACAGAACAATTGCCTTTCAAAAATGTATATTTGCCTTGAGGCGACTCGTGCTACAGGGCCGGATATGTGCTGCCTCTGGCCAAAACACACAATAATTTATCATAGGGCAGGGGCCTCATTTATAAAAAAAGATTATTGGATTTAAACTTAAACCTAATCTTAAGATCATTTCCCAAGTTGTGCTTATGCTTGATTTATAAAAAAAAAATAACTGAGACCAAAAAGAGTTGCTTTGGTTGGTTTAAAGTGGCGTATCTGTGGCTTGCACACCTGTGATGTATAAATCTCAAGTGAACTTCAATCTGCACTCTTCATGCCGAAAATTGATTACAAATTAAATGTTAGAATTTTTAAAGTGTGAATGCAGCTCACTTTGTGGATTCATACGCAGCTTTCAGATGTTCAATATCTCCACATAACCAGCAGTATCTAGTGTAAGCTTTATGCAGAGATATCGTCATAACAACGTCAAAGTGGGATTTTACGAAAAATAAGTTTTTTTTTCTTGTTAATTTTAATTTGTTAACTTTTTTTGTACTGCTTTATTTTATATGCTGGTCTTTTAGAAAAGAGATGAGGCCTTTGTTTAAATTTTCTTTGTTGATTTTCTTTGCTGAAACGTTGTGATGGAAATGTCGCCCATAGCCATGTGTAATAAATCTGGGGCCCCGTGTCTATGCTGGAGGAAGCAGAGCAGGTGGAGAAAAGTGCACTATCATTAATAAAAACCAACAGCAGGCAGACCTTCAGATTTTTATCCCTTCCAGGCCACCATACAAACAGGCCTTTTTGGGAGGAGTTTGGCTGCTGCTGTTCTGAGGGGTTTATTTTAGGTCAGGGTTGGGATTTGATAAGGTACCCCCAGGAGGGAAGAGGCCTGGGGGGTGGGGGGGTTGTTTTCCACGGAAACTGCGGAGAAACCCATGAGGAATAGAAGTGTTTGTGGAGGGGGGAGGGGGGGGGGGAGAAGAGGAGAGGAAAAGAGGAGAGCGGAAGTATGAAAGTTAGGGGAGAGAAAAAGAGAGAAGAGGAGAGAAGTAGAGGAGAAGAAAGGAAAAAAAGATGAGAGATGCAGGTTGGGTGAGAAATGGAGGGAGGAGACGGAGAGAAAAGGGAGAGGGGAGAGGAAAGGGAGAGGGGAGAGGGGAGAGGAAAGGGAGAGGGGAGAGGAGAGGGGAGAGGAAAGGGAGAGGGGAGAGGAAAGGGAGAGGGGAGAGAGAAGGGAGAGGGGAGAGAGAAGGGAGAGGGGAGAGGAAAGGGAGAGGGGAGAGAGAAGGGAGAGGGGAGAGAGAAGGGAGAGGGGAGAGGGGAGAGGAAAGGGAGAGGGGAGAGGAAAGGGAGAGGGGAGAGAGAAGGGAGAGGGGAGAGGAAAGGGAGAGGGGAGAGGAAAGGGAGAGGGGAGAGAGAAGGGAGAGGGGAGAGAAAAGGGAGAGGGGAGAGAGAAGGGAGAGGGGAGAGGAAAGGGGAGAGGAAAGGGAGAGGGGAGAGGAAAGGGAGAGGGGAGAGAGAAGGGAGAGGGGAGAGGAAAGGGAGAGGGGAGAGGGGAGAGGAAAGGGAGAGGGGAGAGGAAAGGGAGAGGGGAGAGAGAAGGGAGAGGGGAGAGGAAAGGGAGAGGGGAGAGAGAAGGGAGAGGGGAGAGGAAAGGGAGAGGGGAGAGGAAAGGGAGAGGGGAGAGAGAAGGGAGAGGGGAGAGATAAGGGAGAGGGGAGAGGAAAGGGAGAGGGGAGAGGAAAGGGAGAGGGGAGAGAGAAGGGAGAGGGGAGAGGAAAGGGAGAGGGGAGAGAGAAGGGAGAGGGGAGAGAGAAGGGAGAGGGGAGAGGAAAGGGAGAGGGGAGAGAGAAGGGAGAGGGGAGAGGAAAGATGAGAATGTGAGGAGAGCAGAAGAGAAAAGGGGGAAGACAGGAGCAGGGGAGAGAGGGGGTCTTCTTCTCCTGGCTCTACGAGACTGGAATGCCACTCTAGACACAAACTCCGCTCTGAGACACAAACTCCGCTCAAAAATTCGGATGTTGATGAAGACGTATCCAAGAAATGGCAGCTCAATTTAAATGGCACAGCCATAGTGAGTTGCAGTTGCATAGCCAAGTGAGGGGGACGGAATGTTCCGGAGTTTTACATAAACGTAAAACAACAGGTTTAATTATTCACCTGCTGTAAAAGTTGTGTTTATGTTTGTATTGTTTGTAAATATAGTAACAAAACAGACTTCTATTATGAATTATGGTGGGGTAATAAAAGTTAAAAAAAAGAGCTAAGAAAGTTGCAAAAAGTACACTTCTCATCTATATGAACTACTTTAAAAACCATAACTGTACCATACTAATGCTAAGGGAAATAACTTTTAAACTGGGCTTGCTAAGGTGGTGCTTTGCAGTTTGGGTGTGGGTGCTTATGACATATAGTTCCCCGCGCGCGACCGCAGATTACCTTGCACAGACTGGGTGGCTATTTATATTGTAGCCAGCTATTGCAGCGCTAATAATAAGCATGTATGCATTGATTTAGCTTAGGTTATGTACTGCCATCTCACACACTCAAAATAAATATAATGACCGAGACATTCAGAAAATATTGCCAGCATGACAGATAAGCATTGCTTAGCCCTATTCACAATGGCCCCCGGGTAGTCGTCGATGTCCCAATTAAAGTATTCAAAGGTTATTCCACTGAAATGATAAGTTACATCTTTAAAAAAACAAAACAGCAATTCCAATGCAGGATTGAATTGTCACCGCTTGGGAAAACAACAGCCTGTAAAGTTGCACTGCAGGGAAATAAAACAGCAGGATGCTACTAGCACTACACATTGTTTAACAACCTACATTAGCACCATGAGCTGGTGCCAAGCAGATTTGTGATGAAGCTATAGCCCCGGACTCCTCCCCGTAGCGAGCAAAAATGTTTGTTTGCCAGCTAATGTTATCTAGCTAGCTAACGAGGATTTGTTTCAATGTTAGACCATATAATTAGCAGCAGCCTGTTAAAGTATACGATGGATTACCAAAATCCTTAGCTAGCTACTAACAGCGAATTACTAACACAATAGTAACGTTACCTGACAAAGTCAGTAAGTTGTCAGCAGAAATGTCATATCTCTGACTTTCTTAACTTACATTTTCTTCCCTTCCCTCTTGACCATAGATCGCACTCGACTCCAATATCAGACGAGATGAGCATCAGTGCAGCGTGCGTAACGTACGCACCCCGCCCGCTCTTCGAGCGGTCTGAGCGAAAATTGGCTGAGGAATTGGTGCTGGTGCGCCAGCACGTGTGATGTCTTCTTTCGGGTTATTATCGCTAGTAACAGGATTAACATTAACTGTAACAACATGTATTATCGGAAAATTAGCCTTGGATTGTTGAATATAATGCCGGGGACAAAGGGGACAGGTACTGGAAGTGCGAGGAACATGTCCCGCACATACCCTGCGTCCGCTACGCCCCTGATGTGTTGTCAAGCAATTTAAACCTGTTTTAAATGGGCCGTCAGCTCTTTTCTGCCTACAGCTGGCCATTTGACATGGTCAGTGTTTAACAACTGAAAAATGGCCTCACTCAACATGCATGGCACTAACAGGGATTACATTTTCACAAAACGGTGAGCGTGTGTTTGCTTTACGACTTCACTAAAAAGTCTGGTCAGCAGCCGGCACTGCGGCTCCCGCCACAATCTGTGAGAAAAAAATCACGGGGCGATCTACAGGTGCTCGCACCGCACGTGCCCAGTGCAGGCCGGCTCAATCAGTCACCTGCTCTCTGGCTCACGGAGCGCTGCCATGGCGACAGAGCCAACAGGAAATAAGTGGCACAGCAATGGCTACACAAGCACAACCTGATAGCGAGTTAACCAAAGTAGCTATTTTTAACCAATTTATGATAACTCATTTACTGTGTTTGAATTTCATAATTTGTGTCGTGGGAGTACAAATTAAAGTCATCCTCATTTAAATAAATGCTCTCAAGACAACTATCCTGGACCCTCAATTTAATTATACTCTAACCCCAAGATTACTCATTTGAACCTTCCTTTTAATAATTCACCGTCTTGAATTATTCATTAATTTGAGGCTTCAAGTTCATAAATTGAGGTTTATAATTATTAAATGGATGGTTCAAAATGACCATTTGAGGGCGCATAATTTAATTAACTTTTTTTTTTCTTCCTGTTAACTGTCTATTCATATATGCTCTTAAGACTTGTTAGCAGTTTATTTAGTCTCCATATTCTCTCTTTAGAGGTCTCTGGAAAGGATCAGTTACAAGATGTATCCAATAAATCATTGAAGAGATCAGGCCTCTTAGTAACTGGGCTCTCTAATCCGCGTGAACACCATGGTAAAGGTCACGTTACTCTCCTAGATTATTGATTAATGAGTTTTCTGTGTATGAATGTAAACATGTGAGCCTCTTGCTTCTACATACAGTAGATATGTGGTCTGTAAACACTAAAGCCCTGATTTACGAAGATCTTTAGTGTATGTAAAACCTTTTAGCATGCACAAAACTAATAACGCCCTAATGATTGGTGCAAAAGAAATGCCATGACCAATCATTGGTCATGTTATTGGTTTTGTGTGTGCTAAAAATTTTGCACATGCTAAATGTCTCTGTTGTATGCATAACCTAAAGAGCTGTTTTAAAAAAAAATTCAGTTACTGAGCACAAATTCTCGTTATGCATGTCACTCCTGTGAAATGCATTTAAAAAAGGGAAACTACATTGCATTATAAACTCACAAAAAAGTTTAGTCATGCAAACTATTTTTCAACCTCTAAAGGTCTTCAGCAGGCATGGCTATTATGTGAAACATCCCTTGCATAGAACATCCGGCCAATAAATAAATATAACAGCCAAAAGTGCACAATAAACATGTCCAGTGTTCATTTAGTTCATTTAGATCTATCAGAGTGACTAAAAATTTCTAAACACACACACTTACGGAATTGAACATTTAGCCATTGTGCCAGCCATGTTTTTTTTTACTCAAAAGTTCACAATCTTGCTTCAGCTCCCTGGAAACTTATTTTGAGAATTATTTTCATTCAGCCAAATCAAGGTCCAAGCTGGGCACATTCCGATTTCCCCACCGCCTACAACGTTATGTACTTTGATATTTTCTCATTGAAATGCATTTTTCCGGATAAATTACCTCAAACATATTTTTTGTATTTATTTAATTTACTTGCTTTTATATAAATTGTTTCCCCATCCATGCATCTTAATGTAAACACCGCATATTAAATCCTCCTAAGGATTAGGAATAGGGTTTACGGATAGAATTAGAGTTAGGTTAGGAATAAAGTCAGTGTTTAAGGCTACGTTTAAGAGCTTTGGAAATGTGACCTGTGCAAGGGTTAGTCTTCGATTTTGGAGGATTCGGTTTTTTAACTTTTGGGTCAAAATAGCATTGTGTATTTTGATATTTTCTCAATTAACTACATTTTTTTTGTAATATATGACTTCAAACACATTGCTTTGCATTTACTCAATTCATTTTTTTAATTTAATATATTTAGATTGCTGTTCATCCATTTTAAGAGAAAAAAAGGACATATTTAAGATGACTCTAAGGGCTAGGATTAGAATTAGGGTTAGGATGAGCCCAGTCTATAATGGAATGAGAGCTGTTGGAGCTCACTTCTCCGTAGCGTGGGGAAGTGGATAAAGTTACCCAGTGGGGACAACAAAAAAAACACCCTGACATATCAACCACCACTCTGGCTTTTTATATCAGGCACATTACTCATGAGCCTCCCCACACAAACACACACACACACACACACACACACACATGCTGATTCCCAAATGGGCCCTGTCATTCATCGTATCCATTTATGTAGCTGCTTGGTCGTGTGTGCAGTGAGGATAGTGTTGGAAACCACTTTATGAGAGGTCAATGACCCCTCGCTGAAGCTTCCACATGTTAAGCTCTTTTACAGTCCTTTAGAGGGGGGTGCATTAATAATAGAAGGGCCCGCAGGGACTGCAGTCCATATACACAATGAGAGCTTTATGTTCCTGCAGCTGGATGTTCATGTCAGCTATGCCTGTCTCTCCCTGTCTCTGATCTGGGCAGGTTACCTCTGAGAGAGAATGTTTTGATGGATGGATGACCCATCTTCTCCATACACACAACTAAGGAAGGTGTGTCCTGATAGTTTTCACTGCTCCACACTGCTGCTCTAACCACTGCTCCAAACTGCTGCTCTGATCGCTGCTCCACACTGCTGCTCTGATCGCTGCTCTGATCGCTGCTCTGACCGCTGCTCTGATCGCTGCTCCACACTGCTGCTCTGACCGCTGCTCTGATCACTGCTTCACAATAGAAATCATCATATTTTTACTTTTTAAAATATGTGCGTGTTTTGCAACTTTTTTTTACCCATTTTTACCTATATATATATATTTTACATAGTATCCATTTATACAGCTGGATATATACTGAAGCGATTCAGGTTAAGTACCTTGCTCAAGAGTACAACGGCAATGTCGTACCTGGGAATCGAACCTGCAACCTTTTGGTTACAAGGCCCGTTCTTTAACCATTATACTACACTGCCTTACTCATGACTGCACACAGTCTGGGTGTGAAGCCGAGTGTGTGCAGAATGGGGTTTGGGTTTGAGTGGCGGGTTTAGGGGCAGCAGGTGACAGTCCCTCTGTCCTTATCCTGGTCGTACAAACACCTCTCAGTCGCGGGTGCTTTATATTACCTACAGTGCAACTGTGCAACTCCATCTCAAGGGTAATCCATTTTTCTCCACTCTAAAAGGTGTCTTGAGATTTCTGTCGAAGTCATTTTTTTTACATGCAGGTTAAACTACTTTTTCTTGTTTAGTAGTTTCTGCTATTAATAATACATGTTTAAAAAGGCTATTAAAAATTCCCATCTGGGCATTTTTTACCACACATTTTACGGGCGTTACATAAAACCAAATCTTGAGTGTAGTGGTGGCCTAATCCATTTGGTGCCATTTTTTTATTTTTTATTTTTTATTTTTTATAATTACAGCACTCACACCATTCACTTACACATTCATACCTATGGGCAATTTAGAGTCTCGAATTAACCTAGCTGGCATGTTTTTGGACTGTGGGCGGAAGCCCACGCAGACACGGGGAGAACATGCAAACTCCACACAGAACGGCCCTCGGCCGGGATTCAAACTCGGTACCTTCATGCTGTGAGGCAACAGTGCTAACCACTGCGCCACCGTGCCGCTCCATTTGGTGCCATTAGACTACAGCTCTCTGCTGTTCTGATATCACTTCCTGTTCCTGTGGGACATCATGATATCACCATGATACCGTCGTCAGGGATGACTGTGATCACAGACACAAGCGAAAATGACACGAGGAGTAAACAGGGGCATGGATCTGTTTGGAGGTGGGGCTTCTACAATATCCCAAAACACTCCGTGAACTTTGACCCTGCGGCTAACCGCACTGGCATTGCTGGCTAGGTCCATTCAGGTAACCCAATATTTTAACGGACCCATATATTTCAGTGCCTGAAATAATGTATGTGAGAAGCCACATCTTCAGACTGCACCATGGCTCAGCGGACTCTCTGTGGCTATCTTATTTCTTTCTTTTTATATGTTCCTCTGGCGTAGTAATTGCTATTGGTATAGCTGTGGAGAGACAATGTGTAGCCTACTGTGTATTGATGTGCTGTGGTAACTTTTGTTTACAATACTAATTGTTGGTTTGTTCTTCTAATTTGCATTTACCGATTACACCTTCTGGTTTTCCGTACCTTCTGGTGATTTCCACACTTCAGTATTCCCGAGACACCGATGTATGTTGTACTGGATAAGTGTATCTGCTAAGTGACTGTAATGTAACTTAATTCTATAGAATCCATGCATTGTCGCCGACTTGGAGGTAAGCAGTTCCCTTCGTTCACAACCTAGTTTATTACAAAGGATTTTGCACAGATTACTGGATTACTTATATATCGCCGTGTAACTTAACCCTGTTTTAGTTACAATTGCAGGACCACAGAAAACCCTGGAAGGTCATTAGTTGTCAGATGGGAAATAAACAAATAACAGAGCACATGGTAAACTACGAAGCACGATTATTGAGTTAGCTGGATAACTGCACTGAGTAAAACCCGTAACAGCTCTTTTTACTTTAGTCCATTTTCCAGATTTCGGGAGGATTCCCAAATTTAGTTATCCAGCTAACTCAGTAAATCCTGTTTCGCAGTATACCCCCCAGAACCAATCAGTAGATGAATTCTGTTGGAGTGACACACGACTCACAGGCATTGAGTGTTCCATACATATACCCTGCGCTTGGCTTACCGGCGTCTCCGTTTGTCATAAAAACATGGCTCCTTTTGCTGACTGGCCGTTCTCAAACACAGCCTGTTAAATGGTGGCAATACCAGCTGAGTAGGCTTTCATACTGCTTCCTGCGAGATAAGCGAGGAGGGTTGACACTTTATTTCTTTGGTCATATGTCCATTCCAAAAAGTTAGTTGGGTGGAGGGAGCATGCTTTTAAACATCCCGAAACATCTCTGTCCCCCCCCCCCCCTTCTCCCTCCACCCCCCTGGCACTGCGGTTTCTGACCCCTTTATCTCTCCATCTCTTTCATTATCTCTCTATTTTCGACTCAGCTTAACTTTTTCTGTCTATTTTCTTTCTATATCTGTGCCCCTCTATTTCCTCCTCCCCAGAAGACAGGTACATTTTTTACCATGTGTCTTGTAGTGACGAGAGATGTGTGCTGACAGTAGTGCCGAATAGAGGGAAGGTATTTGGGTCACGTTATGAGAAAGCCGATGAGTTATTCATGTATTTAACACAACGGAGCTCGCAGTATGATAGCTGTCTCTCGCGTAGCGGTCCGCTCAGTCGAGCGGTCTAATACTTTTATGGTTTGTTTTTCTCTGTGTGCCAGTTAGGAGATGCAATAAGTATCTCAGGGAACGAATCCGGCTATGCCAGGTGTGCCAGTTAGGAGACGCAAGAAGTATCTCAGGGATCGAATCCGGCTATGCCAGGTGTGCCAGTTAGGAGACGCAAGAAGTATCTCAGGGATCGAATCCGGCTATGCCAGGTGTGCCAGTTAGGAGACGCAAGAAGTATCTCAGGGATCGAATCCGGCTATGCCAGGTGTGCCAGTTAGGAGACGCAAGAAGTATCTCAGGGATCGAATCCGGCTATGCCAGGTGTGCCAGTTAGGAGACGCAAGAAGTATCTCAGGGATCGAATCCGGCTATGCCAGGTGTGCCAGTTAGGAGACGCAAGAAGTATCTCAGGGATCGAATCCGGCTATGCCAGGTGTGCCAGTTAGGAGATGCAAGAAGTATCTCAGGGATCGAATCCGGCTATGCCAGGTGTGCCAGTTAGGAGATGCAAGAAGTATCTCAGGGATCGAATCCGGCTATGCCAGGTGTGCCAGTTAGGAGACGCAAGAAGTATCTCAGGGATCGAATCCGGCTATGCCAGGTGTGCCAGTTAGGAGATGCAAGAAGTATCTCAGGGATCGAATCCGGCTATGCCAGGTGTGCCAGTTAGGAGATGCAAGAAGTATCTCAGGGATCGAATCCGGCTATGCCAGGTGTGCCAGTTAGGAGACGCAAGAAGTATCTCAGGGATCGAATCCGGGCCATGGCAGTGCCAACTGTGGTGGCAGCTCCATAAGGCGATGCGCAATTGGCGATCGCATCACCCATGCAGGGAATGAGGGTTCGGTCAGATAGGGTTCCACATACCTAGCGACCCCTGCTGGGCGCCCGTAGATTGCAGTCAGAGCCACGTATGAGAAAGGTTTTTGCAAGCTTTGCTGTAGTCTGCTCTGTGTAAAGAAGCAGCTGGCGACACCACGTGCTTCAGGGGAGAAGCGTGGATGTCTACACTCCCCCGAATCGGCAGTTGGAGTTTGCGCTGGATGTATGCGGCTGTGGTTGCAGAAGATTGACCATTCCAAATTGGGGTGGGAATTGGACATACTCAGCTTCAAATTGATTGCCAAATTTATAGAAAAAAAAGAAGTATGTCAGAAAGGCGTGTAAAATTCAAAGTCTGAACAACATTGAGGGCTTCCTGATGAAGCTTCCCCATTTCTTCCTCACGTCTTATACTCCTCACCTGTCATCTTTATGCAAAGGCAGAAATATCACATGATTCGCGTTATGATTTATGCTCACGCGTACATGCATGCAGCACCCACGCACATGCTACACGGGCAGTCAATCCCACTGGTAACACACCTGCTCCAACATTCACAAGCACCAGACAGGGTGTTAACTGTTCAATGTATGTGTGAGTTTGCATACGAAGTGAATGAGGACAGTGAGAGCCAGCCACAGCTCGTTAGTGTTGGACTGCTGTGAGTTGCAACATAAACCATCAACAAGTACACTGTTCTGTATTAGAAGACCAGATGGAAATACAAGGTACTGGAAAATTCCTGGGGGTTTTTTGTGTTTTAACTGAGTAGTTACTCTACGGCACTGGTCTCCAACCCTGTTCCTGGAGAGCTGCCATCATGTAGGTTTTCACTCCAACCCTAACAAAGCACACCTCATTCAGCAGCTAGAGATCTACCGTCCTGTAGGTTTTCACTCCAACCCTAACAAGGCACACCTCATTCAACACCTAGAGATCTTGCTGAGCTGCTAATTAGTAGAATCAGGTGTGCCAAATTAGGGTTGAACTAAAAACCTACAGGACGGTAGATCTCCAGGAACAGGGTTGGGGACCACTGCTCTACAGAGACCTTCATGGTTGTCAGTAACAATCTAGATGGTTAATGGCACACAGCCATATGCCGGGTGATTGTAATGGAGTTGCTTACAGTAAGCGTTTGCAGTACATACAGTAGTTACCTGGTGTATTAACAGACACTGCATTAAAAGCTGTGTTTTCGGGGCGGACACCACAGTGCACAAATCCCAAAACGGACTGTATCTGGCCATTTGCAGATGCAATTCATGTGTAATAACAAAGAATAAGGAGAGGTAGATATAAATGCAAATGTGATCAAAAAAAATGTCTTATTCATGTGTAATAACAACATGACAGAGCGGAATGAGGAGAGGTCGTTAACAATGTAAACGTGCTATTCATGTGTTATAATAGAGACCCTCGGCGGGGGATTAGCCGCGCGTCCGCCGCTGAGCCAGCACGGCGCTCCGGGACTCTGGCGCTCGGCTAAATGTCATCGCAGCCGGGAACAGGGGGGGTGGGGGGGGGGGAGAGGAGGCGCAACAAGAAAAAACGCACGATCCCTCTCTTGTCCGCTCACATTTGAATGTCATGAATTATGCGTGGCTCTTAGGGAGAGCTACGCGTGGCTGACTATGGGGGGTTGGCAGGTCCGTGAGGGGGGCGGGGGGGAGTAGGATTAATCTCACAGACAGAGGCCACATTATCTCTGGGCCCTCTGAGTGAGCTCGAGACACTGAGTCAGGGCCAGCGGGGGGGGGGGGGCATCGCTCGGTAGCATCGCTCGCCAACGTCTCTGCGAGAAGCAAACCCCGAGACACCATCGCCGGGGAGTTGGGCCAGGGGAGAAAACAATGAATGATTGATTTGCGGAACAATCAATCAATCAATCTTTCAATCTTTATTCTTGTAGCGGTAGCACCAGACTGTAGACACAGGGATTAACAATTGACATCTTCCAGTTTGAAATAAATACAACAATTCAACAACAAAAAAAAAACCTTATCTGGGAAAAATTGAAAGATGATTCCACAGCCCCATCAAAGAGATGATCAAGCTCCTGGAAATGGGGAGGAAACAGCTCAGCAAACAAAAACATGTTTCAGAAAATAGGCCAGGGCTTTTAACGGTGACAGGGCAGAGGCAGGGCTTAGATATTTTAGGCATTTAGCAGACGCTCTTATCCAGAGCGACTTACACAGCTTGCATTCTTTTCACAAACAACCCAATGGATTCCTGCAGTTGCATTTACTGAAGCAATTCAGGTTAAGTTACTTGATCAAGAGCACAATGACAGCGCCCAGGGTCCAAAATTAACTTTTTAGCTCACCGGCTAAATGTAGATTCAAAATTCTACCCACCAAACATTTTTTTTACCAGCCAAAAAATCTAACTCAAGCAGCCTTTATGGCGGTGAATAAAAACAGTGGTTTGAGCAGATTTTAAGCAAAAAATAATTTTATTGATATAAAATGTTCACTGCAACAAAGATAGCCTACATGGCATACGGCTACATTGATACAAAAAGCTGACGTTGCAATGTTGTCTTCTAATTTTTGTTTTTAATACACCTGCCAGCGGCTGGTGACACCGCAAAATATAGCCGCCAATAGGAAAATTTATGTGCATTTGGCAGCTGCCGGGTGTTAATTTTGGACCCTGGCAGTGCCCCATCTGAGAATCGAACCTGCAAACTTGGAGTAATAAGTCTAGTTCTCTAAGCCCTATGCCTACACTGAAATTAGTTTTTAACTTAAAAACACAGTTAATATTCTTTTCTTGTACAAAAGGTGAAGCAAGCTGAAATTACGATTTAAAAGAAAGTAAAATGTTATGGAATACGGATTTAAACTTGATATGTTAATCATTATCGCTCTTAAACGGGAGCTGATCTGCAGATAGAACCCTGCTATTTTGTTCCAGATAAAGCAGGCACATGTGAATAGAACCCTGTTATTTCAAACGTTCCAGATAAAGCAGGCACATGTGAATAGAACCCTGTTATTTCAAACGTTCCAGATAAAGCAGAGACATGTGACAGGCTGGAGCTGTCTACACTGCCTGTGGATTCACACAGAGAGAACTTGAGGAGAGACATCGGCATGGTAGCCCTCCACAAACATATCCAAATGGTCTGTCTTTACTTTGAAGTCCTCAACAACATGAATTATTTGGTGGCTGATCTCAACGCGCGGCAGATCTGGGTCGGGAGATGATGGGCTATTTTTAATCCTCACCATGCGCAAGACACACACACACGCTCACACACACACACACACACACACACACACACACACACACACACACACACACACACACACAGTCAGCAGCAGAATGCAGCTCTGGATTCTGGTTTATTAGTTGATTGGGCTTTGGAGGGTCCAGTATCTGTGTGGCTGCCAGGGCTGCTTCATCCTCTCAAACATGACATTTACTCAGCTCATTAATGACCCTTTTAAACAGCACAGCTGCAGACACATGCGGACAATACACACCGTGTGCTCAAACTGCCCAATTACCCACAAACCTTTGATTCTAAGCTAGTATGGTTTGATTATGTAAGTATCAGTTTGTGAATGAGATTGATTGTTCAGTCCTGATTTTTTTTTAGACTGACTTTTTTGTTTTTTAAAGCAACCTAACAGCAGTGCCAATGCAGAATTACCATGACAATCACCTGTCACATGGAGAGTGACGTAAAATGGTGCACCTCCAGTTGGGCGGGGCATGCCCTTCTGTACCAATCATGAAGAAAAAGTGTGGTAGGAAAAGGTGCACAAGCAACAGGGATAACCGCAGCCTTGAGAGGATTGTCAAGCAAAATCCATTCAACAATTTGGGGGAGCTTCACAAGGAGTGGACTGAGGCTGGAGTCAGTGCATCAAGAGCCACCACGCACAGACTAATCCAGGACATGGGCTACAAATGTCGCATTCCTCGTGTCAAGCCACTCCTGAACCAGAGACAACGTCAGAAGTGTCTTACCTGGGCTAAGGAGAAAAAGAACTGGACTGTTGCTCAGTGGTCCAAAGTCCTCTTTTCAGATGAAAGTAAATTTTGCATTTCATTTGGAAATCAAGGTCCCAGAGTCTGGAGGAAGAGTGGAGAGGCACAGAATCCACGTTGCTTGAAGTCCAGTGTGAAGTTTCCAGTCAGTGATGATTTGGGGTGCCATGTCCACTGTGTTTTCTGAAGTCCACAGTCAACGCAGTCATCTACCAGGAAATTTTAGAGCACTTCATGCTTCCTTCTGCTGACAAACTTTATGGAGATGCTGATTTCATTTTCCAGCAGGACTTGGCACCTGCCCACACTGCCAAAAGTACCAAAAGCTGGTTCAATGACCATGGTATTACTGTGCTTGATTGGCCAGCAAACTCGCCTGACCTGAACCCCATAGAGAATCTATGGGGTATTGTCAAGAGGAAGATGAGAGACACCAGACCCAACAATGCAGACGACCTGAAGGCCGCTATCAAAGCAACCTGGGCTTCTATTACACCTCAGCAGTGCCACAGGCTGATCGCCTCCATGCCACGCCGCATTGATGCAGTAATTCATGCAAAAGGAGCCCCAACCAAGTATTGAGTGCATAGAAATGAACATACTTTTCAGAAGGCTGACATTTCTGTTTAAAATATCCTTTTTTATTGATCTTATGTAATATTCTAATTTTCTGAGACACTGAATTTGGGTTTTCATTAGCTGTAAGCCATAATCATCAAAATTACAAGAAATAAAGGCTTGAAATATTTCACTCTATGTGTAATGAATCTATATAATATATGAGTTTCACTTTCTGACATGAGTGACAAAAAATATTGAACTTTTTCACGATATTCTAATTTTTTGAGCTGCACCTGTATGTGTGTATTGAACAGTTCTGATTTGAGTATCCACATACCAGCCACATGCAAGTCGCGTGGCTATGTATCTGATTTATTCACACGTACCGATGTGACACAAATCTGAACTGAAATGATGTGCCTCTATGTGTTTAAAAAAAAATTATTGTTCTCACCTTATTCTCAGTTCTGAAAATATCCAAACTCTGTTACATTTGGGGGAAATATGTAATTAGACCAATTTTAGCTGCAGTCTGAATGTAGCCTTAGTTTGAGTGCATTCTGAACCCTTGGTTCAGCTACATAGGCCCTTGTATTGGGTTTGGGTGGCCCAGCCTTTACTGAAATTGAACAGTACATTCTCAAGGTCATCATAAAATATTTCAATCCTTCACAATATATAGAAAAATATGCTTTCAGATGTTGCATAACAAATTTGAAAAAATTATTTGCTTTGAAAATATATATTTTTATTATATATTTGCAATATATTGCAGCATATTCTGAAAACAAACTGGTTTTAACCTGACTTGCCATTAAGATCTGCGCGGTTCGAGGTCATGTGTCAAAATGTCTAGACATTCTCGTTTCTGAATGGTCCGTGGCATTATTACGCAGGAAAATTCTGGCACAGCGGAGAAGCGGTCTCCGGCGTCAAAGATGACCTTTTTCTAATCACTGCTTGTCTATTCTTTGATGTTTTTGACTTTTTCATCTGATTTTTTGCTACCAGTTTAATTGGTTGAAACTTGTGATCCCCCCATGTACTGATGATAATGTAATATATGATACTGTATGGAAATATATTTTAAAATATATAAAAACACATATTAAATATGTGACAGTATATTCCATCTCTGAATGGAGCCGGGACTTGAGAAGCACAATTTCAGATTCCAGGTTGAGTGGCAAACAAATGGAGGGAAAATTTGTTTTAAAAAACCATACAAGGTATACCACACAGGTGAAACTATTTTTAACCTGCCTATGCAATACACAACACTATGTCCTCAACCCCATCTGGCACTTAAAACATCCTCAATCTCCCTCCTGCATCTGAAATGGAATCTCCTGTGATGTGTTTGTGTAATGGCTGCAGTCGGACGCAATCGGACGCAACGCTGGCTGCGTTTACATGCACGCTAATTATTCGATCTTAATCCAATTAAGGCAGTACTATGGAACTATGGAAGTTGTCATATAAACATCTTTATCTCAGTGTCTTAATCAGAGGAAACATAACTTGATTAAGACACCTAGATTTTTCCTCAATCTTTCGATTTATTGGTGCGTGTAGATTTTTTATGTGGCTTTTTTAAACTGCGCGTGTGAAAGGTCAGCAGACACAGTGAAGCAGAAGCTCTTTGTTCAATTCAAACTCAAACCAACATGGTAAACAACAATCCAGAGAGCGGCGTGAGGAGCAGTGGGGCCATTATTCATAAACATAATCATTTGACAGATGAAAAAACTTTTTATGCTCACTAAAATTGTGAGTGGGTTATTACATCGGCTCCACAGACATTAGACTGATTATTAAAATAATCCACGTGATTCCAGGTAGTAGAGAAATCACGTTATTTCAAACCATGAGCAAATGCTTAATCATAATGCTGCCTTAAACTGATTACTCCCAGTAATCAGGGTATTGGTGCGCATGTACTCCCAGTAATCAGGGTATTGGTGTGCATGTACTCCCAGTAATCAGGGTATTGGTGCGCATGTACTCCCAGTAATCAGGGTATTGGTGTGCATGTACTCCCAGTAATCAGGGTATTGGTGTGCATGTACTCCCAGTAATCAGGGTATTGGTGTGCATGTACTCCCAGTAATCAGGGTATTGGTGTGCATGTACTCCCAGTAATCAGGGTATTGGTGTGCATGTACTCCCTGTAATCAGGGTATTGGTGTGCATGTACTCCCAGTAATCAGGGTATTGGTGTGCATGTACTCCCAGTAATCAGGGTATTGGTGCGCATGTACTCCCAGTAATCAGGGTATTGGTGCGCATGTACTCCCAGTAATCAGGGTATTGGTGCGCATGTA
The DNA here is from genome assembly GCA_022702515.1 of Ilyophis sp. 1 JC-2022. NCBI lineage: Eukaryota > Metazoa > Chordata > Actinopteri > Anguilliformes > Synaphobranchidae > Ilyophis > Ilyophis sp. 1 JC-2022. Next base: position 67,792,548 of record CM040406.1, on the reverse strand, counting down.
CTCCCAGTAATCAGGGTATTGGTGCGCATGTACTCCCAGTAATCAGGGTATTGGTGTGCATGTACTCCCAGTAATCAGGGTATTGGTGTGCATGTACTCCCAGTAATCAGGGTATTGCTGTGCATGTACTCCCAGTAATCAGGGTATTGGTGCGCATGTACTCCCAGTAATCAGGGTATTAGTGTGCATGTACTCCCAGTAATCAGGGTATTGGTGCGCATGTACTCCCAGTAATCAGGGTATTGCTGTGCATGTACTCCCAGTAATCAGGGTATTGCTGTGCATGTACTCCCAGTAATCAAGGTATTGGTGCGCATGTACTCCCAGTAATCAGGGTATTGCTGTGCATGTACTCCCAGTAATCAGGGTATTGCTGTGCATGTACTCCCAGTAATCAGGGTATTGGTGCGCATGTACTCCCAGTAATCAGGGTATTAGTGCGCATGTACTCCCAGTAATCAGGGTATTGGTGCGCATGTACTCCCAGTAATCAGGTTATTGCTGTGCATGTACTCCCAGTAATCAGGGTATTGCTGTGCATGTACTCCCAGTAATCAGGGTATTGGTGTGCATGTACTCCCAGTAATCAGGGTATTGGTGTGCATGTAAATGTAGCCACTGATGACTCAGTGTTCTATTATCTGTGCTCTTCTGCTCAACCTTTTGTAAGTCACTCTGGAAAAGGAGTTGGCGTCGTGCTAAATGCTTAAATGGAAGTGTTGGAACCCCCTTTCCCCGCCATTCACTCTGCTCTGCATGTGTCTCTCAGACTCTGCCATGGCGGTATGAAATGGAGTGTGAGCTCTTCTCCCGGCATGACTGACACCTTTACAGCTTCCGTCATGTTTGAAATATAACGGAGGACAGTAGCTATATCCTTTACAGAACATTTCTCTTGCCTTGCTTGTCTTGTTTCTATCTAGTTCTCTCTCTGTCTCTCTCTCTCTCTCTCTCTCTTTCTCTCTCTCTATCTCTCTCTCAAATACACATTACGATATGCTCTTTTTTGGCACAATGATACATCAAGTTAAAATAAAAGAGGGTTTAAGAAAAAATACTACTGTAGCAATAAACACAATGAATGAGTGAAGGCATTGGGTTTTGAGAGCCTTCTCAATTAGGATGGCTGTTCAGGGTAAGGGGCGCAGGAGTGGGTTTTTTTTTTGCGGTTGGTAGCGTATGCATGGAATCGTCTCTCGCCTCTGATTGGGGTTTAACAGCGATTCGAGAGCCACTGAGAGAAAGTTCTCCAAATCGAGAGCCGGGACGAGAGCTCTCAGCTGCTCTCAAACCACACACTTCAGTGAGCTCCCATGCAGGTCTGTTAGAGTATCCACCACACTTCTACAGACACATGCACACTCCGTCGGTTTGGCCTTCGTGGTGGAACTGCCTATTCTCTGCCACAGCATTAATTCAACACTAATAGAGTTTTCAATAAAAGGATGTCAAATCTACTCTCTCAGTGTTGATTTCACACTTAACATTTTACTGATTAAGCTAGTGTTGCTAGCCTGGTCTTATTGCACGGCTGTTCTTGTAACTCACATGAATGCATGTACGTCCTCTCTCGTTTTAAGCCAGTCAAATTGGATGAGATTGTCTGTTAAATCCATTCAGAAGAGGAAACTCAAGTTAGGGTAGTACCCCCCCCCACCTACGTCCCTGGAGTTACGAGCTCAGTTCCCTAACCACCCCTCTGCTACCCATAATGCAATGGGAGCCAGTGCCATTTTAATGAGTGTGCTGTGTTTTAATTCCAGTGCAGACCCTGAATTGCTGCAGAAGAAAAAAATGTCCGCCTTCCTGTCCCGTGCAATACTGGGGGGAAGCGGGGAGGGGGGGGTGAGACATGGTGGTGACGGCTCTCCTGTATATTCCCGATGGCATTGTCCTCTCTCATTCACAGTAGCTGTTCGCACGCTGAAATTCCTGCTAATGAAACCGGCGGGATGAGACAGGCCTGAAGGCAACCCGAAGACGTGACATTCACAGACTCCTCCTCAGCAGAACATAGACAGTATTCTTCTACATTCTTCTTCCGGAGTTTTCTTTTCTATAATTAGACAGCACAGCTCATTCATTTACTTATTTTTAATGGTGTACTGCAGGGGTTTTTACATCTCATCTGATTTTGGGGTCCCCACACAGGCTCAAAGGCATCCATAAGACCCCCATCATGAAAAAAAAGTCACATACTAATAAAGTTTTCCCAATATTTCCCAATAGTTCCCCAAATCTGTACATAATCATTACATATCAATTCTGGCCAGGGACCCCCTACACTACCTCCAGGGACCCCCTACACTACCTTGAAGGACCCCCAGGGGTCCATGAGCCCCCTGTTGAAAACCCAGGGTGTAATATGTTGTCTGTCATTAGCATTGTAGGCAACGGCTGCTATAATTGAAATTATGCTAATGCACAGAAATATTCAGAAGGACGAGAGTACCCTTAGCAAACACACAGTGGTTAGATGTTGTGTCTGATACATATGTTCTGTATAATGACCCCTATTAACTTTGTTAGAGTTGATACTGAACACTGATACTAATACTGAACATTCTGCTGTGTAGAGAAGGATATAAACATTGCAACTTTTAACAGGCCATTTATGGAATGTTACAGTACAACTAGCCTTTTACACACACTCTTCATGTTTTACACACTCTTCATGTTTTACACACTCTTCATGTTTTTACACACTCTTCATGTTTTTACACACTCTTCATGTTTTTACACACTCTTCATGTTTTACACACTGCATGTTTTTACACACTCTTCATGTTTTTACACACTCTTCATGTTTTACACACTCTTCATGTTTTACACACTCTTCATGTTTTTACACACTCTTCATGTTTTTACACACTCTTCATGTTTTTACACACTCTTCATGTTTTACACACTCTTCATGTTTTTACACACTCTTCATGTTTTTACACACTCTTCATGTTTTTACACACTCTTCATGTTTTACACACTCTTCATGTTTTTACACACTCTTCATGTTTCACACACTCTTCATGTTTTACACACTCTTCATGTTTACACACACTCTTCATGTTTACACACTCTTCATGTTTACACACACTCTTCATGTTTTACACACTCTTCATGTTTTACACACTCTTCATGTTTTTACACACTCTTCATGTTTACACACACTCTTCATGTTTTACACACTCTTCATGTTTACACACACTCTTCATGTTTACACACTCTTCATGTTTACACACACTCTTCATGTTTTACACACTCTTCATGTTTTACACACACTCTTCATGTTTACACACACTCTTCATGTTTACACACTCTTCATGTTTACACACACTCTTCATGTTTTACACACACTCTTCATGTTTTACACACACACTCTTCATGTTTTACACACACTCTTCATGTTTTACACACACTCTTCATGTTTACACACACTCTTCATGTTTTTGTGATTTGGGGGAACGAAAATCAGCATGGAAATAAACTGGCACAATATTGAGGGTAGGTCCAGTGGATCATGTGAGCATCTTGGAGGATACCGTCACTACACTGATGACACACACCTGCAAAGACGATAATTATTTTGTTGAGCTTGATCTGCATCTTTGAATGATCAGTTTAAATGTACATATTTACAATGTAATAATATGACAGATGCTTTAGCCAAGATGACATACAAATGTCCATTACACGCGGTGGGTAAGCAGTACCTCCAAAACGCCAGAGAATGTCCATTACACGCGGTGGGTAAGCAGTACCTCCAAAACGCCAGAGAATGTCCATTACACGCGGTGGGTAAGCAGTACCTCCAAAACGCCAGAGAATGTCCATTACACGCGGTGGGTAAGCAGTGCCTCCAAAACGCCAGAGAATGTCCATTACACGCGGTGGGTAAGCAGTGCCTCCAAAACGCCAGAGAATGTCCATTACAGGCGGTGGGTAAGCAGTGCCTCCAAAACGCCAGAGAATGTCCATTACACGCGGTGGGTAAGCAGTGCCTCTAAAACGCCAGAGAATGTCCATTACACGCGGTGGGTAAGCAGTGCCTCTAAAACGCCAGAGAATGTCCATTACACGCGGTGGGTAAGCAGTGCCTCTAAAACGCCAGAGAATGTCCATTACACGCGGTGGGTAAGCAGTGCCTCTAAAACGCCAGAGAATGTCCATTACACGCGGTGGGTAAGCAGTGCCTCTAAAACGCCAGAGAATGTCCATTACACGCGGTGGGTAAGCAGTGCCTCTAAAACGCCAGAGAATGTCCATTACACGCGGTGGGTAAGCAGTGCCTCTAAAACGCCAGAGAATGTCCATTACACGCGGTGGGTAAGCAGTGCCTCCGAAACGCCAGAGAATGTCCATTACACGCGGTGGGTAAGCAGTGCCTCCGAAACGCCAGAGAATGTCCATTACACGCGGTGGGTAAGCAGTGCCTCCAAAACGCCAGAGAATGTCCATTACACGCGGTGGGTAAGCAGTACCTCCAAAACGCCAGAGAATGTCCATTACACGCGGTGGGTAAGCAGTGCCTCTAAAACGCCAGAGAATGTCCATTACACGCGGTGGGTAAGCAGTGCCTCCAAAACGCCAGAGAATGTCCATTACAGGCGGTGGGTAAGCAGTGCCTCCAAAACGCCAGAGAATGTCCATTACACGCGGTGGGTAAGCAGTGCCTCTAAAACGCCAGAGAATGTCCATTACACGCGGTGGGTAAGCAGTGCCTCTAAAACGCCAGAGAATGTCCATTACACGCGGTGGGTAAGCAGTGCCTCTAAAACGCCAGAGAATGTCCATTACACGCGGTGGGTAAGCAGTGCCTCTAAAACGCCAGAGAATGTCCATTACACGCGGTGGGTAAGCAGTGCCTCTAAAACGCCAGAGAATGTCCATTACACGCGGTGGGTAAGCAGTGCCTCTAAAACGCCAGAGAATGTCCATTACACGCGGTGGGTAAGCAGTGCCTCTAAAACGCCAGAGAATGTCCATTACACGCGGTGGGTAAGCAGTGCCTCCGAAACGCCAGAGAATGTCCATTACACGCGGTGGGTAAGCAGTGCCTCCGAAACGCCAGAGAATGTCCATTACACGCGGTGGGTAAGCAGTGCCTCCAAAACGCCAGAGAATGTCCATTACACGCGGTGGGTAAGCAGTGCCTCCGAAACGCCAGAGAATGTCCATTACACGCAGTGGGTAAGCAGTGCCTCCGAAACGCCAGAGAATGTCCATTACACGCGGTGGGTAAGCAGTGCCTCCGAAACGCCAGAGAATGTCCATTACACGCGGTGGGTAAGCAGTGCCTCCAAAACGCCAGAGAATGTCCATTACACGCGGTGGGTAAGCAGTGCCTCCGAAACGCCAGAGAATGTCCATTACACGCGGTGGGTAAGCAGTGCCTCCGAAACGCCAGAGAATGTCCATTACACGCGGTGGGTAAGCAGTGCCTCCGAAACGCCAGAGAATGTCCATTACACGCGGTGGGTAAGCAGTGCCTCCGAAACGCCAGAGAATGTCCATTACACGCGGTGGGTAAGCAGTGCCTCCGAAACGCCAGAGAATGTCCATTACACGCGGTGGGTAAGCAGTACCTCCAAAACGCCAGAAAATGTCCATTACACGCGGTGGGTAAGCAGTGCCTCCAAAACGCCAGAAAATGTCCATTACATGCGGTGGGTAAGCAGTACCTCCAAAACGCCAGAGAATGTCCATTACATGCGGTGGGTAAGCAGTGCCTCTAAAACGCCAGAGAATGTCCATTACACGCGGTGGGTAAGCAGTGCCTCTAAAACGCCAGAGAATGTCCATTACACGCGGTGGGTAAGCAGTGCCTCCAAAACGCCAGAGAATGTCCATTACACGCGGTGGGTAAGCAGTACCTCCAAAACGCCAGAGAATGTCCATTACACGCGGTGGGTAAGCAGTGCCTCTAAAACGCCAGAGAATGTCCATTACACGCGGTGGGTAAGCAGTGCCTCCAAAACGCCAGAAAATGTCCATTACACGCGGTGGGTAAGCAGTGCCTCCAAAGCGCCAGAGATACAAGTTTTGCAGCACAAAAAGGGTTCTCTCACTTTGCTTTTGCTGAAAAATAAATACAGAAAAAGTGTGGCATCCTTCACAAGATGAAATAGGATGAGTTTTTTTATTTATTTCAGAAGTGTGAGCATGACTAAAGAGGTAAAAAGGCACAATAGACGGATAGCAGCTACACACGGTGTAAATGCCATTGCGTTTGACTGGGAGCCCACAGAAAACCAACTTTACTGCGTTTTTTAAAATGTTTTTACCGTTGTGTATTTTTTTCACGTTTTATTTAATGTCAGTCAGGAGTGCGGTTGACATTTAAAATGCGCGTTTGGTCTGAGATAATAGTTTTACACTTTTTCGGTTCCCTCTGTCAGAGCAGGCTTGGAGAGAACCCAATCATACAGATTATAATGGAGGGAAATTGGTCCCCATCGACACACATTTCCGGGTAAGAGGGTGAGATTTAGCTGCGGCTGCAGTTAACGGACATTTTTTATATGAGTCATTCCTACCTTTTTTCATCCTCTATTAAAACAATACTGAATAATTTTACATATATTTTATATATATATATATATATAGGGAGCGAGAGAGTACTATTGAAGTACTATTTCCATTATTTATTTTGAAAAGCAATGTGTATGTGTTTCAACAAAGTGTCTGAAATATGTGTGTGTGTGTGTGCGTGCGTGCGTGTGGCTGTTTTTGTGCATTTTTGTGTGAATTTCACATTTTTCTCCACACTTTCTGTGCACAAATGATCTTGAGCTGACAATATAAATATTCACAGTCATTTTCTGAAACGAAGGGGTCCGTGGAGGGATTTTTGAGTGGGATGTAATGCTTTCAGTTCCTAATGTGGGACTTGTACCCTACCCGGTACCAATGCTGCTCTTTAATTACAGTTTTGCAATTCTAAGCACCCTGGGTTTGTAACAGAGATTAAGTGTAGCGGATGTCTTTATGTGTAATTAAATTTGGCCTTGAAATATTTAAGGGCATTAAAATATTCATACGCTTCTCAAATGATATATACCAGAGTATTAATAACATATTTGGTGATTATCCCCAATGAATATTTATGCTGGTAATTAGTCGTGATGGGATGATGATTATTAATTTGAGCAGACTTGGGTAATTACAGGGGAAGTGTGGTGTTGGGTAAGCCCATGTTAGATTTATTTGGTTTCTTAGCACTGTTTAAAAGAGTTTCTACAGCTTTACGTTTAGGGTATCCAACCCATTGCTCTGTCGGGACCATTACTCTGACTGGATTTTATAATGGGGCCATTAATCTTCATCATTAGAATATTTATTTTACTGTTAGAACTAACAAATTGGTCAGACATTTCAACCAGACATCTTTGTTAGGTCCTATGTGATCCAAAACTATGTGTATGCATACCTTTAGTCATTTTCTGTAGACTAGCAATCCAAAATCCTAAGGGAATTATTAACATTTGTATTCAACTTGATGTATATTTTAATCATCAGGGATCTACTTGTAAATTTATTCTTTTTTTTCTCTCTCAGTTTGGAATGCCTAATCGTACTTCACAACTGAGCTCATTACTGAAGCCTCTGCTATTGATTTGGGAGGGCTGCAGCAAGCACACGCTCTCCTCCTCCTCCAAAAACACACGATGTCCAGCCTCTGCTTGTTTTCACACCCTGACACACGAGTTGAGCTTGCATAGACATGAGCCGGGGAAACACTCAGGGGCCTGATTTACTAAGCCCTTTAGCGTGTACAAAACAATAACCAATGATTGGCCGTGGTATATGTTGTTATTAGTTTTGCGTGTGCTAATAGGTTTTGCACATGCTAAAGGTCTTAGTAAATCAGGCCCTTAAAGGGTAACTACACCCTAGATCACTTTTTTCACTTACTCATGCACTCCGTTATTTTAACAATTCTGAAATAATTACATAAATCCGAAGAAACTGGTAGAAAAGCGTTTTTGTGCTGCCCCTAACGGTTGAAATTTCCTTTCTTCTCCCCAAACTGCCTCCGCCCCAATCGTGACGTCTGAGTACCTTTTTGGAGGTACCTCTGTGTTGGTTAGACCCACTGTTACTTTAGTTTCGGCTCCACGTTTTTAAACCAGAACAACATTGCGTCCTGTTCATAAACTATCTTATTCCACCTAAATAGTCCAAAAAATATGTTTCTGAAGATATTTGAGGTGAGAAATAGGCCAGGCGGTTGCTGAATCTTGATTCATATTTGATGTGCAATGTTTAGTTTGATAGTTTGACCCGAGTTATACGTAATCACTTGTACAGTGTACGTTCATTTATGGAAGTGTCGATGGACGCAGCTTCTCGGCCCCCACCCCTCTCTCTCGTTCACCCCACAAAGTATTTTTCTAAATTGTTTCGTGGGCGGAGACAGGCTGAAACAGTGGGGTTAGTTACCCTCTAAGGTGCAGCTTGTGCAAGCAGGCTGTAGGCACCTGACATGTCAGCAGGGGGAGCTAGTGAGTGATGAGACGCTGCCTGGGTGACCTGATGGCCAGTTACCCATAACCCCGTGGGGCTGCCATTCACAGTCGGCACAGGTCGGATTTAACACCAGACCACACAGTTCCTCCAAGCACTGGAGCACTGGCTTCAGAAGTTGTGCCACCGAAATGTTATCCTCTTTATCGGCCAGCAAATTGCCCACTCTGGGAGCAGCGTCGCTATGTGGCACCTATTTCTTCTCATCATCCAGTTTGTCTTTGTCTCGCGCCGGTAATGATGTCCGATGTTCACACAGTACTTTCTCTTTTTCCTGAGATCTTTTGTTTGTTCTGCTCACTCAATCTTTGCTTCTCGCTCTCCCTCCCTCTCCCCCTCTCTCTCTCTCCCTCCCTCTCCCCCTCTCTCTCTCTCTCTCCCTCGCTCTCTCTCTCTCTCTCCCTCGCTCTTTCTCTCTCATTCTCGTTCTCCTCTCCTCTTTCAGTAACACAGGAAACATGTTCCTCTTCCGAAAAGGCGATGGAGTCATTCGCTTTGCCGCCTGATTCACGCAGACTTCGGGAGGAATTTATATGCGGCTCACACGGATGAGACGTGTGCTGTTTTTTTTTTTATACACGCTCAACGCTCCCAGAAAACGCAGACAGCGCATTAACACTTTAAGGTGTGAGATCATAAATAAGTGATTAGAATCTTCTTGAACTTAACACTCTAATGCTGATGTAACAATCACGACTGGTGACTGAAAGCAATGGAGTTCTAGCACACTGACTTAGAATTTAGAAAATACATTCCAAAAAGAAAAATCTACCTACTCTTCAAAGGGTTAAGGGCTCTGGACACTGATCTGACTGACACTGCTGCCACACATTTGCAGGAGGCTGAGCAACAATCAAACGGTCCCCACAGAGAAAAAGGGAGTGTGTGTGTGTGTGTGCTCTTGATGAAGCCATCTGAAACTGGACCCGTTTGCCAGCGCTACACATCGTTTTTTTTTTTACGGAAGCTGGAGGGAAGAGTAATAATCATCGAAAATAAGAAGAGAGCTTTTTTTTTCTGGCGCTGAAAAACCCCCAAAGGGGTCCCTCGTGGACGAAAAACCGTGTTATTAATCTTAATCGATTTCCGATCATCACCCATTGAGCAGCAGAGCCGCTGGGACACGTTAAAGCAACACATAAAAATGTAACAGTCACAGACAGTCCGCGCTCTTCTGTGTTTATACTGACGGCGAAAAAGCTCACGGCTGTGATTGTCTTGGCCTGCCTCTCAAGCAGACAGGAAGTCAGAGCACATCATTCTCCATTTGCTGTGCAATGGTCAGATATTACCAATCTATCAGAAACCCGAGGGCGATGCTGAACTCTGCCCAAAAAAACCTGTCAGTATGAAATATAGGTTTGTTATCTTCAGCAATCCCAAGTTTCCACTTTTTGTTTGTTTTGCCCTGTATTTTTATTTATTATTTACCACAAAGGGTTAGGAGCTTTTTGCAATAACAACGAAATAAAACAACGCAGTGCAACGAATCGCAATGTTCCGCACGGGCATAGATACGGACGTGCAAGGGGTGGGCATAACCCTCTCTCATTACCAGTAACAAGCTGCGATACACCTGCCAGGAACCCTCTGTCTCCCGGTGTCTCTCCTAAAGAGGTTCCACAATCGCTGCACCTCGTCATTAGCCCTCTCTCTCTCTCTTTGTCCTGCGCAAATTCCCAATCACTGTTCCTAATGAGCGGAGCGCCATGCAATTTCCCCCCAACGGTTACAGTTAATCCGCAACATCATTATTAGTTTGTGTTTGAAGCTTTTTTAAATATGCATCTGTCTCCTTGAAAACCGAGCGGTATTGCAAGGTGGTGTGGGGGTGTTGGGAGATGTGGGAGGGACAAGAAAAGAAAGGCTAACGAGTCTGATCAATTTGCATATCTGAATATTAAACACCTTGGTGAGATGGTGTCGAGCGGGTTCTGGAGCAGATGCGGATTTTGCATAAACAGTGAGAGCTGAGCTGAGCCAGCCAGCCAGCCAGGATCTCATGAAAAAAAAAACCTTAAAAAAAATACCCTTCCAGCCTGTGGTGCGGCTGCCCAGCAGTGTTGTGAACCTCTCACACTGTAATTCAGTCCATTAGCGGAGCGGGAAAAAGGCCGAGTTGAGCCAGGCGGAGCAGTGGAGAGTAATGTGCAACAATTCTTCAATGGGAAGTGGGAATGGGGTCGACTAGTCCAGGTGCTGGTAATAACAAATGGGAGGACAGAGTACAATTACTGCTACACGTCTTCTGCGGCACACACACACACACACACACACACACACACACACACACACACAACCACCCTAGTTTAAGCTGTGGACTCCTCATATGTGGCCAGATATAGGCTCTATGCCACCCCCAATATCCTTGATCCTTTTACTGAATTATCACCTACTGTGCTCAATGTGATATTATAGACGCAGTCAAATTCATTGCATCACATACCTGTAGACGGCACCCATGACCATAGGCCGATGGAGCCACACTCACTCGCACACCAAATAAAACACCTTTAAACCTTTAATGGCCAGCTCAACCATTAGGTAGAGCACATTTTGAGTCTTGATATCTTGTTGAAAATTATGTTGGACTTAACTCCACTGGATTGAGCCATCTAAACCAAATGGTAGAGATGGCCATTAAAGAGTTAAAGGTCTAATGTCCCCTCACCCCCTTCTCCTTAGAGAGAGTTCAGGCTGGTGTCACAGAGAGAAAGCAAAATAAATAAATGTTTGCTTTGCCAAATGTCATGTCTCTCTTTCAACAAAATAAGGTTCTCACAGATTTATGTAGGTGTGTTAAACCGTTATTTTGTATTCCAGCGTCATTTTGAGATTACGGCAAAAATACGATAATTTAGATCCATCTACAATCTCAACTTTGATAACAGCCAGCACGCCCAGCAGCTGTCCGCCCCCCCGCCCCTCCCCTCCTCCACTCCCAGATTCCAACAGAATGGTTCCTACCCATCTCTTGAATGCTCTCACCGAGAACAAGCTTTGTCAAGTAAACATTTTCTTGTGTAAAAAAAAAGCACCTTTCAGCAAATCCCGTGATATGAATACAGAATATACCGATATACCTCGAATGGAGTATGTGTTTAACATGTACATTTAACCACAACGCTTTTAACGCGGTAACAACTCATTACTCCTGTCTTCTGACATTAGGCGAGTTGTTTCCGAAACCGTTTTTTTCGGCGGTAACGGTGTCTCCGCGTGAACTTGCGCGGAAAACAGCTTGTGAGGGAGGGAGAAAAAAAATGACCTTGTTCTAAAATACATATAAATGACGAGCTAGGAACACATCGCCCGGTGACAGGAGAACTCTTTTAATATCCTCCCCCGCTGCTCGCTTTGCTGATGGAGCTAAAGCTGCAGTAACGAGGGAATAAAATGGAGACGGACAGAAAGAGAGAAAACTGCACCGGGCCCCGCGATGTGTGTCATATGAGCCGCGTGTTAAGATAACGAGCTCAGTATGACTGCCTCTTTTTTAATTTGCCACTCACGCACACACACACACACACACACACACACACACACACACACACACACACACACACACACACACACACACACACACACATATGCCCACACACACACACACACATGCACGCACATACATGAGTACATGCACACACACGCACACACACACACACACACACACACACACACATGCACGCACGCACACACATGAGTACATGCACACACATGCACACACACACACACGTTTATTTTTCTGCATGTAATAGGATAGGGCTTGATGTTTTTAAAACTCAGGTTTGGCACTCGTGTTATGCTCTACAGCTCCTTACATAACCAATCAGGTAAGAGAATAAGTAACTTTGATATTCGGATGGACCTCATCCCTCCAAAATCTATGACGTTGCAACCGGTCAGTCCAGGGCCAGTATCTCAAAGTATGAGTGCTGATCTGGGATCAGTTTCCCCTTAAGCTTCATAACAGACAGTGCTGGGATTCAGAGAGGTACAAACTGATCTGAAATCAGTGCTTTAATAATATACATTATTAAAATAGGCATTTGTCATATACTATCCCAATAGCCAATTTAGATGTGACACATGCCAATGTAGTTTTAGATCTCAGTACATCTTCAGTTAGTCTTTACCAGCTAGGTTATTACCTGAGACTGCTCAACCCTGATTACATTTCTGTTACCATCCCCCTTTAGTTTAAACTGGGTCGGCCAGCGGAGGATGGGCTCCCCCTTTAGTATAAACTGGGCCGGCCAGCGGAGGATGGGCTCCCCCTTTAGTTTAAACTGGGTCGGCCAGCGGAGGATGGGCTCCCCCTTTAGTTTAAACCGGGCCGGCCAGCGGAGGATGGGCTCCCCCTTTAGTTTAAACTGGGCCGGCCAGCGGAGGATGGGCTCCCCCTTTAGTTTAAACCGGGCCGGCCAGCGGAGGATGGGCTCCCCCTTTAGTTTAAACTGGGTCGGCCAGCGGAGGATGGGCTCCCCCTTTAGTTTAAACTGGGCCGGCCAGCGGAGGATGGGCTCCCCCTTTAGTTTAAACCGGGCCGGCCAGCGGAGGATGGGCTCCCCCTTTAGTTTAAACTGGGTCGGCCAGCGGAGGATGGGCTCCCCCTTTAGTATAAACTGGGCCGGCCAGCGGAGGATGGGCTCCCCCTTTAGTTTAAACTGGGTCGGCCAGCGGAGGATGGGCTCCCCCTTTAGTTTAAACCGGGCCGGCCAGCGGAGGATGGGCTCCCCCTTTAGTTTAAACTGGGTCGGCCAGCGGAGGATGGGCTCCCCCTTTAGTTTAAACCGGGCCGGCCAGCGGAGGATGGGCTCCCCCTTTAGTTTAAACTGGGTCGGCCAGCGGAGGATGGGCTCCCCCTTTAGTTTAAACTGGGCCGGCCAGCGGAGGATGGGCTCCCCCTTTAGTTTAAACCGGGCCGGCCAGCGGAGGATGGGCTCCCCCTTTAGTTTAAACTGGGTCGGCCAGCGGAGGATGGGCTCCCCCTTTAGTTTAAACTGGGTCGGCCAGCGGAGGATGGGCTCCCCCTTTAGTTTAAACTGGGTCGGCCAGCGGAGGATGGGCTCCCCTTTAGTTTAAACTGGGCCGGCCAGCGGAGGATGGGCTCCCCCTTTAGTTTAAACTGGGCCGGCCAGCGGAGGATGGGCTCCCCCTTTAGTTTAAACTGGGCCGGCCAGCGGAGGATGGGCTCCCCCTCTCTAGCCAGGTTTCTTCCCATCGTTTTTCCCAGCCACTTTTTGAGTGTTTTAATTCCTACTGGGGAGTTTTTTTTTACCTTGCTTGCTTTTTGGGGGTTCAGGCCCATTTTCCTTCTGTTTCTCTGTACAGCATCTTTGTGGCAGTTCTCTGTAAAAAGCGCTGTACAAATAAAAAGTAATTGAATTGAGTATTAGTCAATATGTGTGGAGATACATTTCAGAGTTGATTTTAGATGTTTGACTTGAGGTTCATAACTTTGGAGAGCCGCTACTTTATGGTAGAAGTGTACTTCATCTGACCTGTCGTTGTATTCGTTCCCATGACTTCGGTACATCTGCCAAATGTATTTCATGTGATGTCATAATGTAATGCAATTTCACTCAATAGTGAAAAAACTGGAAAAGGCAACAAAAAAAGGGTAAAACAAAACAAAGCAAAAAACATTTAAATCCAATGCTGGAGAAAAATAATAAATTTTTACTGCATGTAGCACACTTGCACACACATACTGAGCTTGCATTCTTCTACGGAATTATAAAATGATCTTAGCTATGAAATTACAGGTGTGTGGTACTCAGACCCCTATGTAGAGAGACTTCTTCAAAGAAGAAGAAAAAATAAATTGGTACCCAGGCAGTGGCACAGCCTCTCATAGAAGAATAATAAAAAAAAAAAAAAACCGTGACAACAAAGTGAAATAAGGATGAGTTATGAGGAGAACGGCAGCGGGCTGCGGCCCTGGCGATGCCGCCGGGGGAATCGCCACATTATTAATATATTTATTTTCTTCTGTCCACATAACGCCGGCTAAAACTGAAGGAGATGAATGAAGAGACACCCAGAGGGAAGTCTACTGGGGAGGGAGGCGGAGAAGGAGGTGTGTGTGTGTGTGTGTGTGTGTGTGTGTGTGTGTGTGTGTGTGTGTGTGGGGAGTGGGGGGTGGGGGGTTGTGGGGTAGAGAAATGGGGGCGTCCGCTATGACCGTAGCAGCTAAATGAAGGAAATATAAGATTGAGATGTAGGGAGTGTGGAGAGATACAGTTACCCCAGGAGAAAAATGTACCCGTCAGAAAGTAAGAGAAACTGGGCCACAAATCTCAGCTTGTCTGACCTCCAGAGTGCAAAATGGAAAGAGTGGTATTGAAAGTTTGTTACTTTTTCTGCCATTTGGAAGTTATTGGCTCTCTTTTTTTAATTCCCTTTTTTTCTGTCTTTCTTTTCTTTTCTGTCAGTATTTTTTTTCCTTTATGAGCCACAGTGTTTCCGTAAGATAACCATGGTCCAGCCATATGAATGAGCGTTGCCGTGAGTGATCGCTTGTCTTTGGTGAATATATGGTTTGGGAATACGGGTGAATACTATGTCAGTATTCACGTATTTGTTTACAGATTTAGCTGGCTTTTATTATTTTATGAACAAATGTTTTTTTCAGAATGGGTGGAATACATTTCTACTCAAGGGATACTTAGTGCTGGGAAACACTTTAAGGGCTGGATAATTTTACCCAAGTGAATTATGAATCATACACGCTGACTTACAAATCAGATTTGTGAGAAAGCTGTTGGAACAATGATGAAATCATTTATTCTCAGATTCTGTGTTGTTTGGGCCATTTCTTCACAGATTCTTCTTGTTGCTGCTCTCTCTGCCTTGGGAGTTGCATTTGTATTGCAAAGGTTTTATACGGTTTTTTGACTCTTGATGCTAGGTTTCTTCACACAGTGTAAATGTTCATTTTTTTGGTTGTGTTTTTGCTGTACATTGAAAAATAACAACAACAATATTTTCAATATGTGTAGAAGGCAGGGAAAGATGTTTTTTATCATTATTCTGCCAGATTGGAATGGTGCAAGTCATTCTAAAACACTCGCAGATGTCCTACTAATTAATATTTTTCAAAGTGGAACAAGATAGACAGAGAAAGAAAATTGGGAGAGCACTTCAGTGGAGATACGAGTTTGAGCAACGAAATTAGCAGAGTCCAATTATTTCATAAAAGGACAAAGGCTGCTTGAATGTTTGTCACGTCCATCAGCAGGGCCTTGCAGAGACCTTTTGAGGGGCGGGTGCTCAAAGTGGGAAAAGGGCACATAGACCTAGAAAAACGATTTTACACATTTATTATACAAACTATATTTTAACCAAAATTAATGATTAAAATGAATGAAATTAAATGAAACAGACAAATGGGGAGGACACATTAGTGCTCAGGGGGTCCGGGGGCATGCCCCCCGGGAATACTTTTTTGAAAAAAAGCACTTAAAGGCAAATTTCTAGTGGCTGTTGAGAACAGTATTTATTAATCTGCTGCTAAAAAAATTATAAACAAAAGCACTCCAAACAAGCTAGCAACACTTAAAAAACGAACCAATCTTTAAAAAAAATATATAATTTGCATAATATCCCTCTCTTATGTAGCTGGCTCATAAACTGTATTATTAGATTTTTTAGATTATTTTTTGTTTATTCAGAACATGCTTTGAATAACAGCAATATCACACTGGAGCTAAAGTAGCTAGCTTTCTCCGCACTAGCCTTCCGGCAGCTCCACAGAAGAAGACAAAACTCAGCGTTGTTGACAGCGAGCTTCTTTTTTTATTCTGCCGCGGATGTAGCCAAGAGAACAGATTTGCAGAAGTGCAGAATTAATTCAATAAAACCTAACATAAAGAATGATTTGGGTAGATTTCATAAAATCTTTCGGTAGAACATATAAAAACATGTCTGAAATTCTTGGGGCAAAAGAGGTAGGTGGTCGGACACCCAGAAGCCCCCCCACCCCTCTGCACACGCCTGACAATCTCCATTGATCGAGGTGCTGAAAGGAAATCTAAAACATCTCATAATAATAGATTCACTCAGAATGGAGTCGGAAAGCATGGCCGGTTGTTAGACTTAATTGTGTCATCATTTAGACCCAGGAAACAGTCTTATGCTTGTTACCGTGGCGTTGTATATAAGCGGCTTCCTGTTCTTTATCATCATCAGTTTGATGTTGGGAGTTTTGGCAAATTTTATATATGCAGAGGTGAATTATTAAACCATTCCTACATTCAAACTTAATTTAGTGGCTAGACTGACTGATTGACGGAACTGTGTTTGAAAGTAAACAGACTTATCAATGCAGTGTTGTGTCAAATCAAACTTATATGTCGGCGATTGATATATTACAGTTATATATATCTCTCATTTAGAATGAGGATGAATGCTCAATGACTTACCCATGTTTTGCACACGCTCTTGTTAGTGCACTCAAAGGAAGTTCAGATGTTGATTTTGAATCTAAAATGCTGCTAATAATTCATGTTTCTTGGGCACAGTGGAATATTTTGGTTGGTTGGATACTATTATAATGAAGACAATCCTCAAAGAGTTTTTAAATACACTGCTCAAAAAAATGAAGGGAACAATTAACAATTAATCATCACAGTATAACACCAAGTCAATTGAACCAAACCGGTCATGCTGGATGATGTTGCAGGCAGCGTAGCATTCGCCATGGCGTCTCCAGAGTAAACCTGCCGCTGAGTTGTTGCTCTTCTACGGCCCTGTCCAGCTCTCTTCGTGTAATGGCCCGTCTCCCGGTATCTCCTCCACGCTCTTGAGACTGTGCTGGGAGACACAGCAAACCTTCTTGCGACGGCACGTATGGATGTGCCATCCTGGAGGAGCTGGACTACCTGTGCAACCTGAATGGGCTGCAGGTACCGCCTCATGCTGCCAGTAGTGACAAGGGCACTAGCAAAATGAAAAACTAGAAAAAAATCAGTCAGGAAGGATAAGGAGAGAGAAATGGTCTTTGGCCACCACCTGCAAAACCATTTACTTTTTGGGGGTTGTCTTGCTGTTGCCTCTCCTGTCCATCTGTTGTCACTTTCATTTGCACCAAAGCAGGTGAAATTGATTCACAATTGTTTACGCTTCTAACTGGACAGATCGATATCCCAGAAGTTTTATTGACTTGGTGTTATACTGTGTTGATTAAGTGTCTTCTTAATTTCTTTGAGCAGTGTATATACTGTATATTGTCCAAAACAAATCTCTCAAGGTAAAACAAATAAATCCCCAGTTGTTGCATATATGCACTTTATCAGTCCTGTCTTCTGGGACTGTTGAAACGGCATCATGATGCATCAATAACATTTCCAGGTTTTTCCCCCCCCCAGTAAAATTGACACACATGACCATACACCATTAAAATGATTTTTAAACTGAATTAGATCAGACTTTTTTTAGAGCATTTGGCATCCAGTACAACCGAATGAATATGTGCAAAAGGAACGTTTGCCCTTATGTTCTGGAAATCTTAGAACATTCTGGAATGGTACAGGGGACATTGTAATCTGCTGTCTGAGGGAAACAGGATGGAAGCATAGCAACCAATAATTACTTTCTTAACAGATAACAAAACCAAAACAAAACTACACAAATGCTGTTGCCCACGCAGCTGAATGCATCAAATCAGTGTTGTTTTCTCCCATGATTATTACCAGATGTTGTCCATGCCTCCATGACTTGGTGCCTATTTATCTATATATCCTTTGAGTTAAAATTAATATTTAAAAAGTTTGTTTGGCCACATAATACCTGCTTTTTACTGTAAACGTAAATGAACCAGAACACATACATTTGATTCTTTCTGTTAACCTTAACATGCGGACGTCGCCGCTATTTTAAGGACACGCTTTGAGAATTACAAACGCGTTAGCAGGACGTGGAAAATGCGCCTCACTCTTCAGTGAAATAGGCTGGAAATCATCTCAACAGGTCCGCCTGTTCTGGAAATCTGCAAAACTAGCCACCCTCCTCCGACTCCCCCACCCCCCCCCACCCCTTCCCTCCTCCCCTCTCCCAGCCATGTTGATCTCATTTATGAATATACCAGCTAATGTACAAGATATGAATGCACTCAGCATCCCATTATCATTTAGATATCGGATTGTGCGGATATGAGCTTTGACAAGAGACATCATTGTTCTGAGACATCAGAGCTCACTATAAACACAGTTAGCGCTCAGTGTTCTGAGACATCAGCGCTCACTATAAACACAGTTAGCGCTCAGTGTTCTGAGACATCAGCGCTCGCTATAAACACAGTTAGTGCTCATTGCTCTGAGACATCAGCGCTCACTATAAACACAGTTAGCGCTCATTGTCCTGAGACATCAGCGCTCACTATAAACACAGTTAGTGCTCATTGTTCTGAGACATCAGCGCTCACTATAAACACAGTTAGTGCTCATTGTTCTGAGACATCAGCGCTCACTATAAACACAGTTAGTGCTCATTGTTCTGAGACATCAGTGCTCACTATAAACACAGTTAGTGCTCATTGTCCTGAGACATCAGCGCTCACTATAAACACAGTTAGCGCTCATTGTTCTGAGACATCAGCGCTCACTATAAACACAGTTAGTGCTCATTGTCCTGAGACATCAGAGCTCACTATAAACACAGTTAGTGCTCATTGTTCTGAGACATCAGCGCTCACTATAAACACAGTTAGCGCTCATTGTTCTGAGACATCAGCGCTCACTATAAACACAGTTAGTGCTCATTGTTCTGAGACATCAGTGCTCATTATAAACACAGTTAGTGCTCATTGTTCTGAGACATCAGAGCTCACTATAAACACAGTTAGCGCTCATTGTTCTGAGACATCAGCGCTCAGTATAAACACAGTTAGTGCTCATTGTTCTGAGACATCAGCGCTCACTATAAACACAGTTAGAGCTCATTGTTCTGAGACATCAGAGCTCACTATAAACACAGTTAGTGCTCATTGTTCTGAGACATCAGCACTCACTATAAACACAGTTAGTGCTGATTGTTCTGAGACATCAGCGCTCACTATAAACACAGTTAGTGCTCATTGTTCTGAGACATCAGCGCTCACTATAAACACAGTTAGTGCTCATTGTTCTGAGACATCAGCGCTCACTATAAACACAGTTAGCGCTCATTGTTCTGAGACATCAGCGCTCACTATAAACACAGTTAGCGCTCATTGTTCTGAGACATCAGAGCTCATTATAAACACAGTTAGTGCTCATTGTTCTGAGACATCAGAGCTCACTATAAACACAGTTAGCGCTCATTGTTCTGAGACATCAGCGCTCACTATAAACACAGTTAGCGCTCATTGTTCTGAGACATCAGAGCTCACTATAAACACAGTTAGCGCTCATTGTTCTGAGACATCAGAGCTCATTATAAACACAGTTAGTGCTCATTGTTCTGAGACATCAGAGCTCACTATAAACACAGTTAGCGCTCATTGTTCTGAGACATCAGCGCTCACTATAAACACAGTTAGTGCTCATTGTTCTGAGACATCAGCGCTCACTATAAACACAGTTAGCGCTCATTGTTCTGAGACATCAGCGCTCACTATAAACACAGTTAGTGCTCATTGTTCTGAGACATCAGCGCTCACTATAAACACAGTTAGCGCTCATTGTTCTGAGACATCAGCGCTCATTATAAACACTGTTAGTGCTCATTGTTCTGAGACATCAGCGCTCATTATAAACACAGTTAGCGCTCATTGTCCTGAGACATCAGCGCTCACTATAAACACAGTTAGTGCTCATTGTTCTGAGACATCAGCGCTCACTATAAACACAGTTAGTAGTCATTGTCCTGAGACATCAGCGCTCACTATAAACACAGTTAGTGCTCATTGTTCTGAGACATCAGTGCTCACTATAAACACAGTTAGTGCTCATTGTCCTGAGACATCAGCGCTCACTATAAACACAGTTAGTGCTCATTGTTCTGAGACATCAGCGCTCACTATAAACACAGTTAGCGCTCATTGTTCTGAGACATCAGCGCTCGCTATAAACACAGTTAGTGCTCATTGCTCTGAGACATCAGCGCTCACTATAAACACAGTTAGCGCTCATTGTCCTGAGACATCAGCGCTCACTATAAACACAGTTAGTGCTCATTGTTCTGAGACATCAGCGCTCACTATAAACACAGTTAGTGCTCATTGTTCTGAGACATCAGCGCTCACTATAAACACAGTTAGTGCTCATTGTTCTGAGACATCAGTGCTCACTATAAACACAGTTAGTGCTCATTGTCCTGAGACATCAGCGCTCACTATAAACACAGTTAGCGCTCATTGTTCTGAGACATCAGCGCTCACTATAAACACAGTTAGTGCTCATTGTCCTGAGACATCAGAGCTCACTATAAACACAGTTAGTGCTCATTGTTCTGAGACATCAGCGCTCACTATAAACACAGTTATCGCTCATTGTTCTGAGACATCAGCGCTCACTATAAACACAGTTAGTGCTCAGTGTTCTGAGACATCAGTGCTCATTATAAACACAGTTAGTGCTCATTGTTCTGAGACATCAGAGCTCACTATAAACACAGTTAGCGCTCATTGTTCTGAGACATCAGCGCTCAGTATAAACACAGTTAGTGCTCATTGTTCTGAGACATCAGCGCTCACTATAAACACAGTTAGAGCTCATTGTTCTGAGACATCAGAGCTCACTATAAACACAGTTAGTGCTCATTGTTCTGAGACATCAGCGCTCACTATAAACACAGTTAGTGCTGATTGTTCTGAGACATCAGCGCTCACTATAAACACAGTTAGTGCTCATTGTTCTGAGACATCAGCGCTCACTATAAACACAGTTAGTGTTCATTGTTCTGAGACATCAGCGCTCACTATAAACACAGTTAGCGCTCATTGTTCTGAGACATCAGCGCTCACTATAAACACAGTTAGCGCTCATTGTTCTGAGACATCAGAGCTCATTATAAACACAGTTAGTGCTCATTGTTCTGAGACATCAGAGCTCACTATAAACACAGTTAGCGCTCATTGTTCTGAGACATCAGCGCTCACTATAAACACAGTTAGCGCTCATTGTTCTGAGACATCAGAGCTCACTATAAACACAGTTAGCGCTCATTGTTCTGAGACATCAGAGCTCATTATAAACACAGTTAGTGCTCATTGTTCTGAGACATCAGAGCTCACTATAAACACAGTTAGCGCTCATTGTTCTGAGACATCAGCGCTCACTATAAACACAGTTAGTGCTCATTGTTCTGAGACATCAGCGCTCACTATAAACACAGTTAGCGCTCATTGTTCTGAGACATCAGCGCTCACTATAAACACAGTTAGTGCTCATTGTTCTGAGACATCAGCGCTCACTATAAACACAGTTAGCGCTCATTGTTCTGAGACATCAGTGCTCATTATAAACACAGTTAGTGCTCATTTTTCTGAGACATCAGAGCTCACTATAAACACAGTTAGCGCTCATTGTTCTGAGACATCAGCGCTCACTATAAACACAGTTAGCGCTCATTGTTCTGAGACATCAGAGCTCATTATAAACACAGTTAGTGCTCATTGTTCTGAGACATCAGAGCTCACTATAAACACAGTTAGCGCTCATTGTTCTGAGACATCAGAGCTCACTATAAACACAGTTAGCGCTCATTGTTCTGAGACATCAGCGCTCACTATAAACACAGTTAGTGCTCATTGTCCTGAGACATCAGCGCTCACTATAAACACAGTTAGCGCTCATTGTTCTGAGACATCAGCGCTCACTATAAACACAGTTAGCGCTCATTGTTCTGAGACATCAGTGCTCATTATAAACACAGTTAGTGCTCATTGTTCTGAGACATCAGAGCTCACTATAAACACAGTTAGCGCTCATTGTTCTGAGACATCAGCGCTCAGTATAAACACAGTTAGTGCTCATTGTTCTGAGACATCAGCGCTCACTATAAACACAGTTAGAGCTCATTGTTCTGAGACATCAGAGCTCAGTATAAACACAGTTAGTGCTCATTGTTCTGAGACATCAGCGCTCACTATAAACACAGTTAGTGCTGATTGTTCTGAGACATCAGCGCTCACTATAAACACAGTTAGTGCTCATTGTTCTGAGACATCAGCGCTCACTATAAACACAGTTAGTGCTCATTGTTCTGAGACATCAGCGCTCACTATAAACACAGTTAGCGCTCATTGTTCTGAGACATCAGCGCTCACTATAAACACAGTTAGCGCTCATTGTTCTGAGACATCAGAGCTCATTATAAACACAGTTAGTGCTCATTGTTCTGAGACATCAGAGCTCACTATAAACACAGTTAGCGCTCATTGTTCTGAGACATCAGCGCTCACTATAAACACAGTTAGCGCTCATTGTTCTGAGACATCAGAGCTCACTATAAACACAGTTAGCGCTCATTGTTCTGAGACATCAGAGCTCATTATAAACACAGTTAGTGCTCATTGTTCTGAGACATCAGAGCTCACTATAAACACAGTTAGCGCTCATTGTTCTGAGACATCAGCGCTCACTATAAACACAGTTAGTGCTCATTGTTCTGAGACATCAGCGCTCACTATAAACACAGTTAGCGCTCATTGTTCTGAGACATCAGCGCTCACTATAAACACAGTTAGTGCTCATTGTTCTGAGACATCAGCGCTCACTATAAACACAGTTAGCGCTCATTGTTCTGAGACATCAGCGCTCATTATAAACACTGTTAGTGCTCATTGTTCTGAGACATCAGCGCTCATTATAAACACAGTTAGCGCTCATTGTCCTGAGACATCAGCGCTCACTATAAACACAGTTAGTGCTCATTGTTCTGAGACATCAGCGCTCACTATAAACACAGTTAGTGCTCATTGTTCTGAGACATCAGCGCTCACTATAAACACAGTTAGTGCTCATTGTTCTGAGACATCAGTGCTCACTATAAACACAGTTAGTGCTCATTGTCCTGAGACATCAGCGCTCACTATAAACACAGTTAGTGCTCATTGTTCTGAGACATCAGCGCTCACTATAAACACAGTTAGCGCTCATTGTTCTGAGACATCAGCGCTCGCTATAAACACAGTTAGTGCTCATTGCTCTGAGACATCAGCGCTCACTATAAACACAGTTAGCGCTCATTGTCCTGAGACATCAGCGCTCACTATAAACACAGTTAGTGCTCATTGTTCTGAGACATCAGCGCTCACTATAAACACAGTTAGTGCTCATTGTTCTGAGACATCAGCGCTCACTATAAACACAGTTAGTGCTCATTGTTCTGAGACATCAGTGCTCACTATAAACACAGTTAGTGCTCATTGTCCTGAGACATCAGCGCTCACTATAAACACAGTTAGCGCTCATTGTTCTGAGACATCAGCGCTCACTATAAACACAGTTAGTGCTCATTGTCCTGAGACATCAGAGCTCACTATAAACACAGTTAGTGCTCATTGTTCTGAGACATCAGCGCTCACTATAAACACAGTTAGCGCTCATTGTTCTGAGACATCAGCGCTCACTATAAACACAGTTAGTGCTCATTGTTCTGAGACATCAGTGCTCATTATAAACACAGTTAGTGCTCATTGTTCTGAGACATCAGAGCTCACTATAAACACAGTTAGCGCTCATTGTTCTGAGACATCAGCGCTCAGTATAAACACAGTTAGTGCTCATTGTTCTGAGACATCAGCGCTCACTATAAACACAGTTAGAGCTCATTGTTCTGAGACATCAGAGCTCACTATAAACACAGTTAGTGCTCATTGTTCTGAGACATCAGCGCTCACTATAAACACAGTTAGTGCTGATTGTTCTGAGACATCAGCGCTCACTATAAACACAGTTAGTGCTCATTGTTCTGAGACATCAGCGCTCACTATAAACACAGTTAGTGCTCATTGTTCTGAGACATCAGCGCTCACTATAAACACAGTTAGCGCTCATTGTTCTGAGACATCAGCGCTCACTATAAACACAGTTAGCGCTCATTGTTCTGAGACATCAGAGCTCATTATAAACACAGTTAGTGCTCATTGTTCTGAGACATCAGAGCTCACTATAAACACAGTTAGCGCTCATTGTTCTGAGACATCAGCGCTCACTATAAACACAGTTAGCGCTCATTGTTCTGAGACATCAGAGCTCACTATAAACACAGTTAGCGCTCATTGTTCTGAGACATCAGAGCTCATTATAAACACAGTTAGTGCTCATTGTTCTGAGACATCAGAGCTCACTATAAACACAGTTAGCGCTCATTGTTCTGAGACATCAGCGCTCACTATAAACACAGTTAGTGCTCATTGTTCTGAGACATCAGCGCTCACTATAAACACAGTTAGCGCTCATTGTTCTGAGACATCAGCGCTCACTATAAACACAGTTAGTGCTCATTGTTCTGAGACATCAGCGCTCACTATAAACACAGTTAGCGCTCATTGTTCTGAGACATCAGCGCTCATTATAAACACTGTTAGTGCTCATTGTTCTGAGACATCAGAGCTCACTATAAACACAGTTAGCGCTCATTGTTCTGAGACATCAGCGCTCACTATAAACACAGTTAGCGCTCATTGTTCTGAGACATCAGAGCTCACTATAAACACAGTTAGCGCTCATTGTTCTGAGACATCAGCGCTCACTATAAACACAGTTAGTGCTCATTGTCCTGAGACATCAGCGCTCACTATAAACACAGTTAGCGCTCATTGTTCTGAGACATCAGCGCTCACTATAAACACAGTTAGTGCTCATTGTTCTGAGACATCAGTGCTCATTATAAACACAGTTAGTGCTCATTGTTCTGAGACATCAGAGCTCACTATAAACACAGTTAGCGCTCATTGTTCTGAGACATCAGCGCTCAGTATAAACACAGTTAGTGCTCATTGTTCTGAGACATCAGCGCTCACTATAAACACAGTTAGAGCTCATTGTTCTGAGACATCAGAGCTCAGTATAAACACAGTTAGTGCTCATTGTTCTGAGACATCAGCGCTCACTATAAACACAGTTAGTGCTGATTGTTCTGAGACATCAGCGCTCACTATAAACACAGTTAGTGCTCATTGTTCTGAGACATCAGCGTTCACTATAAACACAGTTAGTGCTCATTGTTCTGAGACATCAGCGCTCACTATAAACACAGTTAGCGCTCATTGTTCTGAGACATCAGCGCTCACTATAAACACAGTTAGCGCTCATTGTTCTGAGACATCAGAGCTCATTATAAACACAGTTAGTGCTCATTGTTCTGAGACATCAGAGCTCACTATAAACACAGTTAGCGCTCATTGTTCTGAGACATCAGCGCTCACTATAAACACAGTTAGCGCTCATTGTTCTGAGACATCAGAGCTCACTATAAACACAGTTAGCGCTCATTGTTCTGAGACATCAGAGCTCATTATAAACACAGTTAGTGCTCATTGTTCTGAGACATCAGAGCTCACTATAAACACAGTTAGCGCTCATTGTTCTGAGACATCAGCGCTCACTATAAACACAGTTAGTGCTCATTGTTCTGAGACATCAGCGCTCACTATAAACACAGTTAGCGCTCATTGTTCTGAGACATCAGCGCTCACTATAAACACAGTTAGTGCTCATTGTTCTGAGACATCAGCGCTCACTATAAACACAGTTAGCGCTCATTGTTCTGAGACATCAGCGCTCACTATAAACACAGTTAGCGCTCATTGTTCTGAGACATCAGAGCTCATTATAAACACTGTTAGTGCTCATTGTTCTGAGACATCAGAGCTCACTATAAACACAGTTAGCGCTCATTGTTCTGAGACATCAGCGCGCACTATAAACACAGTTAGCGCTCATTGTTCTGAGACATCAGAGCTCATTATAAACACAGTTAGTGCTCATTGTTCTGAGACATCAGAGCTCACTATAAACACAGTTAGCGCTCATTGTTCTGAGACATCAGAGCTCACTATAAACACAGTTAGCGCTCATTGTTCTGAGACATCAGCGCTCACTATAAACACAGTTAGTGCTCATTGTTCTGAGACATCAGCGCTCACTATAAACACAGTTAGCGCTCATTGTGCTGAGACATCAGAGCTCATTATAAACACAGTTAGTGCTCATTGTTCTGAGACATCAGCGCTCACTATAAACACAGTTAGCGCTCATTGTTCTGAGACATCAGCGCTCATTATAAACACAGTTAGTGCTCATTGTTCTGAGACATCAGCGCTCACTATAAACACAGTTAGCGCTCATTGTTCTGAGACATCAGCGCTCATTACAAACACAGTTAGAGCTCATTGTTCTGAGACATCAGCGCTCACTATAAACACAGTTAGCGTTCATTGTTCTGAGACATCAGCGCTCACTACAAACACAGTTAGCGCTCATTGTTCTGAGACATCAGCGCTCACTATAAACACAGTTAGCGCTCATTGTCCTGAGACATCAGCGCTCACTATAAACACAGTTAGTGCTCATTGTTCTGAGACATCAGCGCTCACTATAAACACAGTTAGTGCTCATTGTTCTGAGACATCAGAGCTCACTATAAACACAGTTAGTGCTCATTGTTCTGAGACATCAGCGCTCACTATAAACACAGTTAGTGCTCATTGTCCTGAGACATCAGCGCTCACTATAAACACAGTTAGAGCTCATTGTTCTGAGACATCAGCGCTCACTATAAACACAGTTAGCGCACATTGTTCTGAGACATCAGAGCTCACCATAAACACAGTTAGTGCTCATTGTTCTGAGACATCAGCGCTCACTATAAACACAGTTAGTGCTCATTGTTCTGAGACATCAGCGCTCACTATAAACACAGTTAGTGCTCATTGTCCTGAGACATCAGCGCTCACTATAAACACAGTTAGCGCTCATTGTTCTGAGACATCAGCGCTCACTATAAACACAGTTAGTGCTCATTGTCCTGAGACATCAGAGCTCACTATAAACACAGTTAGTGCTCATTGTTCTGAGACATCAGCGCTCACTATAAACACAGTTAGCGCTCATTGTTCTGAGACATCAGCGCTCATTATAAACACAGTTAGTGCTCATTGTTCTGAGACATCAGTGCTCATTATAAACACAGTTAGTGCTCATTGTTCTGAGACATCAGAGCTCACTATAAACACAGTTAGTGCTCATTGTTCTGAGACATCAGCGCTCAGTATAAACACAGTTAGTGCTCATTGTTCTGAGACATCAGCGCTCACTATAAACACAGTTAGAGCTCATTGTTCTGAGACATCAGAGCTCACTATAAACACAGTTAGTGCTCATTGTTCTGAGACATCAGCGCTCACTATAAACACAGTTAGTGCTGATTGTTCTGAGACATCAGCGCTCACTATAAACACAGTTAGTGCTCATTGTTCTGAGACATCAGCGCTCACTATAAACACAGTTAGTGCTCATTGTTCTGAGACATCAGCGCTCACTATAAACACAGTTAGTGCTCATTGTTCTGAGACATCAGAGCTCACTATAAACACAGTTAGCGCTCATTGTTCTGAGACATCAGCGCTCACTATAAACACAGTTAGCGCTCATTGTTCTGAGACATCAGCGCTCACTATAAACACAGTTAGTGCTCATTGTTCTGAGACATCAGCGCTCACTATAAACACAGTTAGTGCTCATTGTTCTGAGACATCAGAGCTCACTATAAACACAGTTAGCGCTCATTGTTCTGAGACATCAGAGCTCACTATAAACACAGTTAGCGCTCATTGTTCTGAGACATCAGCGCTCACTATAAACACAGTTAGTGCTCATTGTTCTGAGACATCAGCGCTCACTATAAACACAGTTAGTGCTCATTGTTCTGAGACATCAGCGCTCACTATAAACACAGTTAGCGCTCATTGTTCTGAGACCTCAGTGCTCATTATAAACACAGTTAGTGCTCATTGTTCTGAGACATCAGAGCTCACTATAAACACAGTTAGCGCTCATTGTTCTGAGACATCAGCGCTCACTATAAACACAGTTAGCGCTCATTGTTCTGAGACATCAGAGCTCACTATAAACACAGTTAGCGCTCATTGTTCTGAGACATCAGCGCTCACTATAAACACAGTTAGTGCTCATTGTTCTGAGACATCAGCGCTCACTATAAACACAGTTAGTGCTCATTGTTCTGAGACATCAGCGCTCACTATAAACACAGTTAGCGCTCATTGTTCTGAGACATCAGTGCTCATTATAAACACAGTTAGTGCTCATTGTTCTGAGACATCAGAGCTCACTATAAACACAGTTAGCGCTCATTGTTCTGAGACATCAGCGCTCACTATAAACACAGTTAGCGCTCATTGTTCTGAGACATCAGAGCTCACTATAAACACAGTTAGCGCTCATTGTTCTGAGACATCAGAGCTCACTATAAACACAGTTAGCGCTCATTGTTCTGAGACATCAGCGCTCACTATAAACACAGTTAGTGCTCATTGTTCTGAGACATCAGCGCTCACTATAAACACAGTTAGCGCTCATTGTGCTGAGACATCAGAGCTCATTATAAACACAGTTAGTGCTCATTGTGCTGAGACATCAGAGCTCATTATAAACACAGTTAGTGCTCATTGTTCTGAGACATCAGCGCTCACTATAAACACAGTTAGTGCTCATTGTTCTGAGACATCAGCGCTCATTATAAACACAGTTAGTGCTCATTGTTCGGCTGCTTTGAATGAGCCTCTGATTGGCAGCTGGGGGGGCGCGGCGGTGCCCATTACAGCAAGTAATTTAGGAACAGAAAAAACTCACAATCCCGTCACTGGCCAGAGTCAGACAAATGATTAAGCTGCAGATGGTGTTTGCCAGCCACTCCAAGAGCGGAGCGTACATTGCACACCAACACGCTCCGAAAAAAAGGTACAACAGGCACCTAAAAACACTTGCCATTGGGGTGGTACCCTGTAGGTACGTAAAATTGTACCCCTAGCCAGCAATACATAATTCATTTGTACCTTTTTTGCTTGAAAGGGTACTTATTAGTTCCCAAATAGAACATTATTGTACTTTTAGGGTACATTTGGAAAATTTGTACTTTAAAGAAGAAACCTGTACCTTTTTTCTTTATTTCGAATTAATAAGCGAGCGAGTAACTCGGGTAGCGATGCTAGGTAGGGCTGTCCAGCTAATTCTCTGGGGTTTTCAGTGTAATTGGGGGTGGGGGAGAGCGGGCGTGGCGTTGTCCCATTTACGCTGTCTGAGAGGCAGTCCTCTGGTCGACTGGTCGCACGTCAGGTCGATGCTTTTGGCTCGTAACAGTTCAACAGCTATAATGCCGCCGCAGATGTGATCCGATTTCTGATTTTAATTGAGCAGTTAATCAGAAATTCACAGCTGCACGTACATGTCTTCTTTAGATGGTCTTCAATCAGGTTTATGAAGGGTGGGGGTAGGGGATGAGAGAGGGGGGGGGGGGGGGAGGGGGGGCTTTACTGTCAAAGTGTTCCGCATGCAAATACTGCATTAAAATTAATCTTGGTAGGCAAAACATTCTCTGAGCTCTTTTTTTAATGCATTGACACTTTTCTTGACTGGAAAATTCATGTCGGATGTACACTGTTAATTCCAGTCCAACTGAGTTCATATAAGTCCAAGATGTTACGCTATCAAGACTGGTGTATCGCTGGATATGTTTATGGTGTGATTACAGGGGGGTGGGGGGGGGGGCCTGGGGGGGGTTGACAGGTTGGGGGGGGTGAGCCCACTATGAGCACCCAACTCTATATTCAGTGTTTGGAAACTGGAAGGGTGCATTCAGTCGTCATTTTTAGGCTTGCGTTGGGAAGTGGGGTGGCAGGAGAGCTTTTTAAGAGCAATTAAGATCTTTTTATGCCGCCCCCACCCCCACCACCTCCTCTCACACCCCCCCCCCCCCCATTAATAATTTATTTATTTATTTATTGATTGCCAAAACATTTCATACACGAATGAATGTCTCTCTCTTGTTTTCTCCCAGCTGAATCCATTACGGTCCATTACCATTGATCTATTATTGCATGTCACAACAAAAACATTAAAAAAAATAAAAATTATACTTTCTGGTCCCCATATTTCATAACCACAGGCAGGCTCTGCATTCATCAATACGGCATAAGTTACTGGAAATGAAAAAAAAATAAAATGCACACATAAATTAAATAGAATTTTCAATGACATTATGAATTTTCAAATCATTATAAAAGCCTATTGGCCATATTTACAAAAGCAAAAAAGAGACAAGGAAGCATTACTAGAATCTAGCAGCTGCTCTTTTCTAGAGAGACTTACACAGCTTTTTATGAGACTATCCATTTATACAGTAGGCTACTTACTGAAGCAATTCAGGTTAATTATCTTCTTCAAGGGTACAAGGACAGTACCCTACCTGGGAATCAAACGTATAACCTTTCGTGTTACAAGCCCAGTTCTCTAACCTTTACACAACACCACAATGCAGGGTTACGACAACGCCGTAGTGTAGTACGACTGTCACTCTTTGTTTTTATTACGTATCATTGATGTCTGTTTTTTGTAAAACTATCCGTATTTTTTGAGCTGCTCTCTTGGCAACGCTTTGCTTGTGAAATAGATTCTGTTTCTCAATGGGAAAAACCATGAGAATATTCAGTTCAGTTATTACCAAAAGTATTTATATTGCAAACCCTATTGAAAGATGCACCCGTGTATCATGTTCTTTTGAGTTGTTTACCACCTGCATATGTTCGCTAATCATAAACTTTGACTTATACTTTCACTAACTGATATGATTCAGTCTTTAAGTTATTTTTTTTCTCCAATATTGACACAGATGATTGTTTCCCATGTAGGCTAGATTGAGATAATAATGAATAATTCCTCTGTTGACCTGAATGGTTTAGCATTAGAAAATAAACAAAAAAAAAGAGGTTTAAAAAAAATTTAAATTCTCATTTCATATTTTTAACTCCAAATCTTTTTGTGACCAGCTATTTAGCATGTAGCTGATGTGAGTGGTGTCCTTGATTTCTGCTTGCTTATGGGAATATTGTGCTTTATTTCTCATATTTTTGTTCACTGTGGTGAAATCTATTCCTTTCCATCACCTCCATTAACCTATACATATTTTCTCCATTTTAAGTTAATAGGAACTTCAAATGGAAATGCCGCGGTGGAGATATTGGCAGAAAGTCATTTCGCTGTGTCAATATTGAGCGATTGCAGGCATTTAAGAAGACCGCGCTCCCTAAGATTACTCACGGAGGGGGAAAAAATATATAAATATTTCACTTTTTAAAACCTCAAACTCCTTTTCGAACTATGAAAAGAAGTGAATAGCTTCCTTTTAAATATAATCACCTGTAAACATGTTCAAGTCATATTTGACAACTGCAATTAAAAATAAAATGTGATTATGAATTATTATATTTTTAGCATATATTTCCATTTATTTATTTATTTATTTATGTTTTTAAATTTAAAAAAAACATTGCTTCATTGCAAACCTAATTTGAAACATTTCTCGTTGTAGGAGAATTTTCTGAAATATAATTCAGGAGGATTGTTGGTTTACAGTTTGGCTCAAACTGACTTCAGTTTTTAATGACAGATCCTAATTCTAATGAGCCCTCAAGGTCTAGGATCAAGATGTGAAAAATATGTTGTTTATTTTTTTTTAAATGTTTTTCTTTAAAAAAAAAAAATGTAGCCTACATAATTGTACATGCATAATGCAAAAGTATTGTGTTTTAATGTATCTAATATTGTCTTTTTTAAATAGTTTGTTGTTTTTTTCAATGTCAGGTCATCATTGTGCATGATAATTTGTGTTCAACTGACCATCGTGGTTAAATAAAGTTGTAATAATTACAGAAGGAAAAATACAGAATGGTCTGTTCTCAGATCTGACAACTCTGTACTTAGTGGAGTTTGGATTTGATTTAGGGATCTGGTTGTAACCACATGACCTCGCTATGCTGTTGTAGCCAATATAGAACTGTGCCGTTTTGTACACACAGGATGGGCTGTTCTCAGATCTGTCTACTCTGCACTTAATTTACTTAAATTTAAAATAACACACAGTTAGTGGAACCTGACACTCAAGGAGCAAAACCTCAGCCCAGATCTGCACATCTATAAGCACATTCTCAGCCTCACACTTTTTGCAAAACACTACACACAGCGTTTTGCAAAACACTAAACACACTTCTCTACATTAGACACAGAAATCTAACATGATGTCACTTTTTTGCCATTTTAAGGTACCGCCTTTCAAAATACCAAACCCATGAACCAATTAATCAAACACGGCCGTCAGGTGTGCACACACTTAGGCGCTTAATTGTAAACTAACCAATCAGGTGTAAGCACTTACTGTAAAAGGCAACAGGTGAGTGTACCTGTCTTCAACAAAAATGGACGGCAACGTTGCAGTAAGAGGAAGAGGAAGAGGAAGAGGGAAAGTGAGGATGAGAGGGAGAGAAAGAGGAAGAACGGTAGGGAGAGGAAGAGGAAGAGGTAGAGGTAGACCTGGAGGAGGATGTGTGCAAAGAAGACGAGGACCAAATGTATCAGAGGACATTCGAGCAACATTGGTTGACCATGTTGTAAACTATGGGTTGACATTGAGAGGCTGGACAGAGAGTTCAGCCCAACCTCAGCAGATATACTGTTGCAACAGTAATTCAGACATTTCGACAAGAGCACAGGTGAAAAACAACTTTTCTCTACTGATTACAGTAAAATCAGTACAGTGTATAGCCTACTATATGCACTACACCAGTACTGTGTGGTACCCATTCACTGTATTACATGTTTGAAACAATGCCTTGTTCTCTGTCCTGTGACATTTTACATGTATTTTGATTGGTATACATAGGATTGAGGGTCGAGAACGTCAAGGAGGAAGGGGCCCCATATTCTCAGAGGAACAAGAGAGAGCTATCCTAAACATGGTTTTGGCCAATAATGCGATACGCCTCAGAAAAATTCAAACAGACATCCTCAATGACCACACAGTTTTCAACAATGTCCATCAGGTCTCTCTATCAGGACTGGGTCGAATCCTTAAAAAACATCACATACAGATGAAACAACTCTACCGAGTGCCATTTGAAAGAAATTCTGAGAGAGTAAAAGTCCTGCGGCATGAATATGTGGAGGTAAGCACACTTATTGTGCACTGCACACAGAACCTTTTCACATGTACATTTACTGTATAGTACGCCTGTATTGAACTACACAATGTTGTCTTTTTTTCATAAAGTTTTGCAAATGGATGCTGATGCAATCCCGCATGGATTTATCTTCATAGATGAGGCTGGGTTTAACCTGACAAAAACTAGAAGAAGAGGGCGAAACATCATTGGCCACAGAGCTATTTTGAATGGCCTGGGCCAACGTGGTGGTAACATCACAATGCGCGCTGCGATCTCACAGAATGGGGTCCTCCACCGCCATGCCAACTTATGTCTTTACAACACGGCCCACATGTTCACATTTTTAGACAGACCACACAACATCATCCCAGCAGGAGACCGAATGGATTCAGAGCAGATGAGATACATTGTCATCTGGGACACCGAGCTGCTCTGGTCCAAAACTGGTTTCATCAGCATCCACAATTTTCAGTCCAATACCTCCC
>CM040406.1:67748381-67753381 GCA_022702515.1 Ilyophis sp. 1 JC-2022 | reverse complement strand
GTATCCGTGCATGCCTCCTCCATAGCCTGTAGCAGTGGTATCCGTGCATGCCTCCTCCATAGCCTGTAGCAGTGGTATCCGTGCATGCCTCCTCCATAGCCTGTAGCAGTGGTATCCGTGCATGCCTCCTCCATAGCCTGTAGCAGTGGTATCCGTGCATGCCTGCTCCAGAGCCTGTAGCAGTGGTATCCGTGCATGCCTCCTCCATAGCCTGTAGCAGTGGTATCCATGCATGCCTCCTCCATAGCCTGTAGCAGTGGTATCCGTGCATGCCTCCTCCACAGCCTGTAGCAGTGGTATCCGTGCATGCCTCCTCCATAGCCTGTAGCAGTGGTATCCGTGCATGCCTCCTCCATAGCCTGCAGCAGTGGTATCCGTGCATGCCTCCTTCATAGCCTGTAGCAGTGGTATCCGTGCATGCCTCCTTCATAGCCTGTAGCAGTGGTATCCGTGCATGCCTCCTCCATACCCTGTAGCAGTGGTATCCGTGCATGCATCCTCCATAGCCTGTAGCAGTGGTATCCGCGCATGCCTCCTCCATAGCCTGTAGCAGTGATATCCGTGCATGCCTCCTCCATAGCCTGTAGCAGTGGTATCCGTGCATGCCTCCTCCATAGCCTGCAGCAGTGGTATCCGTGCATGCCTCCTCCATAGCCTGCAGCAGTGGTATCCGTGCATGCCTCCTCCATAGCCTGCAGCAGTGGTATCCGTGCATGCCTCCTCCATAGCCTGCAGCAGTGGTATCCGTGCATGCCTCCTTCATAGCCTGTAGCAGTGGTATCCATGCATGCCTCCTCCATAGCCTGTAGCAGTGGTATCCGTGCATGCCTCCTCCATAGCCTGCAGCAGTGGTATCCGTGCATGCCTCCTCCATAGCCTGCAGCAGTGGTATCCGTGCATGCCTCCTCCATAGCCTGCAGCAGTGGTATCCGTGCATGCCTCCTTCATAGCCTGTAGCGGTGGTATCCGTGCATGCCTCCTCCATAGGCTGTAGCGGTGGTATCCATGCATGCCTCCTCCATAGCCTGTAGCAGTGGTATCCGTGCATGCCTCCTCCATAGCCTGTAGCAGTGGTATCCGTGCATGCCTCCTCCATAGCCTGTAGCAGTGGTATCCGTGCATGCCTCCTCCATAGCCTGTCGCAGTGGTATCCGTGCATGCGGGTTGGGCTCATAAACGTTCCATCTCCAGGCAGAAAAAAACTCAGTCGGATTGAAAAATAGAGAGTATGGTGGGAGATAAAAAATCTAAAATTGTGGGTAGTCAATTAACCAGTTGCGGACCGGAGCAGCCTGGTGGAAACTTACGTTGTCCCAGATAACAACGTACCTGGGCTGCTCTGGGCCATCTATCTGATGTGCTGGAATGATGATGTTGTGTAGTGTGTCCAGAAATGTGATGAGCTGGGCAGTGTTGTAGGGGCCAAGGGTGGCATGGTGATGGAGGACGCCGTGGTGCCAGGAATGTGATGAGACGGGCAGTGTTGTAGGGGCCAAGGGTGGCATGGTGATGGAGGACACCATGGTGCCAGGAATGTGATGAGCTGGGCAGTGTTGTAGGGGCCAAGGGTGGCATGGTGATGGAGGACGCCGTGGTGCCAGGAATGTGATGAGCTGGGCAGTGTTAGTGTGGTGATGGAGAACGCCGTGGTGGTTGATGGCAGCACACATAGTTATATTCCCTCCGTGCTGACCGGGGACTTCAGTGATGGCACGCTGGCCGATGACATTTCTGCCCCGGTGCCTTCAAGTTAAAACTCACCTCATCAATGAATGTGAATTAATGCACCACTGCAGCTGTATCTAGCTCCAGAACTCTCTGAAACAATGTCTGACAATATCAGAAATAGACCTAGACTGGTCAATACAGTATTGTGAAACACTGGATTACAATACAGTAATGTGTCAGTGCTGATAGGACGCAATCAGTTGTGGGAATGTATAGGACTTACTTGCACATAGTCATAGCGTAATTATTTGACTCTTTCTGTGTTCCTGTCAAAAGGCACTCTGTACACTTGCTTCATTCTCACGGCATTCCGCTGTAGAACACGGTCCAGTGTAGATAAGCTCACTGTATCAATGTTTAGAACACGGTCCAGTGTGGATAAGCTCACTGTATCAATGTTTAGAACACAGTCCAGTGTGGATAAGCTCACTGTATAAATGTTTAGAACACGGTCCAGTGTGGATAAGCTCACTGTATCAATGTTTCGAACATGGTCCAGTGTGGATAAGCTCACTGTATCAATGTTTCGAACACGGTCCAGTGTGGATAAGCTCACTGTATCAATGTTTCGAACACGGTCCAGTGTGGATAAGCTCACTGTATCAATGTTTAGAACACGGTCCAGTGTGGATAAGCTCACTGTATCAATGTTTAGAACACGGTCCAGTGTGGATAAACTCACTGTATTAATGTTTTGAACACGGTCCAGTGTGGATAAGCTCACTGTATCAATGTTTAGAACACGGTCCAGTGTGGATAAGCTCACTGTATCAATGTTTAGAACACGGTCCAGTGTGGATAAACTCACTGTATTAATGTTTTGAACACGGTCCAGTGTGGATAAGCTCACTGTATAAATGTTTAGAACACGGTCCAGTGTGGATAAGCTCACTGTATCAATGTTTAGAACACGGTCCAGTGTGGATAAGCTCACTGTATCAATGTTTAGAACACGGTCCAGTGTGGATAAACTCACTGTATTAATGTTTTGAACACGGTCCAGTGTGGATAAGCTCACTGTATAAATGTTTAGAACACGGTCCAGTGTGGATAAGCTCACTGTATCAATGTTTAGAACACGGTCCAGTGTGGATAAGCTCACTGTATCAATGTTTAGAACACGGTCCAGTGTGGATAAGCTCACTGTATCAATGTTTAGAACATGGTCCAGTGTGGATAAGCTCACTGTATAAATGTTTAGAACACGGTCCAGTGTAGATAAGCTCACTGTATAAATGTTTAGAACACGGTCCAGTGTGGATAAACTCACTGTATTAATGTTTTGAACATGTCTTGGTCTTCAATTATTTTACTTTGTATTTGTTTTAGTGTTATTGTAATATTTTTGAGAACCATATTGATAATTGCAGTCTCCTGTTCAGCCATCAAAAGACGTCCTCCCACCATGCCATAGTAATCTTTCAGTTCTGCAAAAGATACAAATACGGTAAAATACTCTAAATACTAGAAAAAATACTATGCACTAACAATACTGTCGATTACTGTATTGACAAAGTAGAAATACAGTTCCCAATCTCATACGTACATATTATAAAACATACTTTGTTTACAGTACTACGGTCCACTTGCAACACTGTATTCTACAGTAATCATTGAGTATTATATTGATATGCAGTACTACAGTAAGGCGAGTATATTTCTTTCCTATTCTCATTTCTGAAAGTCCGAATGATGGATGCAGCTGAGAAGCGGCTCAAGTTGGATTGACCCTCTGGCCAGCCTCCCTCATGGTCAAACCATGGTTGACCACATGGTCAACCACAGTGGCCCGAATCTCATCAGAGATAATGGCTCACCTTCTTGCTCTTCCTCATCCTCATCTTACTCTCACTGTCTCTTCAATGTTGCCATCCATTTCTCTCCATTGTGGCTCTTTCATTGCTAAAGCTCTGATTCCAACAACAGGCTTGGAAATGTAAGTTTAGCCATTTGAATGGCAGTTTAGAATGGCAGTTTAGTTTATTTGAATGGCAGTGTGTTCCATGTGAACACAAAGAGATTTTATTCATAAAGATTGTGCAAAATAGAGATAAATGCGTGCAGCGTTTTGAAAAAAGTGTGCTTTAGAATTGAAATCTGAAAAGCAGGAAATGTGCTTGTATTACTTGTATAGAGTTACACGAGTTTCAGGTTGTGGTCATTGTGTCTTAAGTTCCAGTGTTAATGTGTAGACTATTGAGAAAAACTGTAACTTATGTACTGCACTGCTGTGTGTGTGTGTGTGTGTGTGTGTGTCTGTGTCTGTGTGAGATAAAGAGAGAAAGAGAGAGAGAGAGATACAGTGAGAGAGAGAGAGAGAGAGAGAGAGAGAGAGAGAGAGAGAGAGAGATAGAGAGAGAAATCAATGTGGCTGCTTGCTGTCTGCTGCCAGCGATGGTATCAGCCCCACACTATGAATCGAGTGTGCTCTGGAGTTGCCATACCCAACTCTAATAGCAACAAGCTAAATAACCGACGAGATCAGGCAGATAAATAATGATGTGAATGCTAGCAAGCACAAGAGGAATAAATACGAGCCTGTGAAGTCGGACAGGTTTGGCGGTGATCGATATTTACTGATAGATATAATGCACCGGAAGAGGGAAAAAAGTCACCGTGTAATATTTATTTTGTCCTCAAAAGACTTCTTCTCTCAAAAGACACAGTTCAGCAGGTGGTTATGAAGGAGTTATCTTACTAAGAAAGGAAGAAGAAAGAAAGGAAAAGAAAAAACAAATCTTATCATTATGTCATTGTTGTAGAATGAGAAAAATTGTAACAATTGAAAAAAAAAAACAGTGGTTGGCTGTCAGATTGTTTTTGTCTCTTAGAATGTTGCCGGTGTTGCCGTGGAGATCACCTGTGTGCACGGCGTGTCAGGTGCAGTGTTTCTGTAGCTGCTATGGAGACTGGTTATGCACAGTCTTATTCTACGTTGCCATGGAGCTGTGTTACAGTTACTACCATCTGGTTTGGTTGCATACATTACTTTACACTGAATTAATGTAACAGAGACTGCTAGCAACTCTTAGCTTTTCTCTCTCTTTGTGTGGAAGGTCTTAAAACATGCACGTCAGCGGCAGGACTTACGTGGTTATTACTTCGCCTACCTCTAGGTCTAGAGATGTTTGCTTGCCATGATGCGGAATGCACTTTTGTAAGTTTGTTTTGGCTTAAAACTTCTGCTAAAAGACTAAGGTTGGCATTTTAAAGTGTAATGTAAGGCAACATATGTGCGTCCTGCCTCCACACACAAGGGGCTGAAAATAAGA
>CM040406.1:67733381-67743381 GCA_022702515.1 Ilyophis sp. 1 JC-2022 | reverse complement strand
TCAATAAAGTTTTCCCCATAAAGCAGATACACTATTTTCCCTGGATTAAACTCCACTATCTTCTCATCTCTAAGCTCCACCCACCTGTGTCCGTATCTTAGCTCCACCTTCTCCTAATCTCTAAACCCCTCCTTCTCATCTGTGTCAGTTTTTAAGCTCCACCCTCTTCTCATATCTACATTACATTTACATGTATCCAGAGCAATTTACACAACCTTTTTAGCTTTTAAAAAAAAAACATTTTATCCATTTATACAGCTGAATATATACTGATGCGATTCAGGTTAACTATCTTGCTCAAGGGTACAACGGCAGTGTCCTACCTGGGAATCGAACCTGCAACCTTTCGGTTACAAGGCCAGTTCTTTAACCATTATACTACACTGCCTCCCATCTAAACTTCTCCTACCCCTCTGTGTCAGTCTATTAGCTCCACCCACTCTTAATTTCTAAACTCCTCCCTCTCATCTGTGTCAGTCTTTAAGCCCCACCCTCTTCTTTAAACTCCTCCCACCTCTCTCTATGTCAAGCACAGCAGTCTGTGATTCGCAGGATGTCATGTGATGTCACAGATCAAAGACCTCCCCCGCTTGTCACAAGATACTTTTAGTAGGAAGATTAGATATTTTTTAGCCCATTTGAAATCTAACCCAAAAAGTCTATCTAAAATTGCGATCAGGAACATGAATGGACAGCAACATGCTGACAGCTTTATTTTGGTGAGGCGCTATGGTTGTGCCCTTGCGCAAGGCATTTAACCTGAATGGCTTCAGTTTATATCAAGCTGCATAAATGGACACTGTGCAAAATTGTGTCTTTCTGGATGAGAGCGTCCGCTAAATGTCAGTAGTCTAATTCAATAGGCAGCACTAAATGATATTTTAATATGAAAGAATCTGCCATAATCTGTCATGACCACTTATGACCCAATGTCATAACATTGTTATAATGCATACAGAAATCATTTAGAAAAAAAAAATTTATGTGCACATTATGACAGCATTATCAAATTTGTAAGAGCTGTAATATGTAATATTCATGACTGGTTGGAGCAGGTTATAGGTTATGTAGGATTTATGATGTGGCCTAGAGTTCAGGTAAATTGTTGAAATGACTAAGAGTTGATTCATACTCTTTCATTGAATTTCATGTGATGAAAAGAAACCAAACAAATAAAAAAGTGAACTGCCTTGCCTCAGGGGGGTATACTATGAAGCAGGATTCCTGAGTTAGCTGGATAACTGCACTGAGCAAAACTGAGAACAGCTCTTTTTACTTCAGTCCATGTTACACATTTGGGATGGTCCCAGGTTTTATTTGGTGTAGTTATCCAGCAAACTATGTAACCCGTCTACCAATCTTTATTAATTTATTGGTTGATTTGTTTTCTACTTCATCGAGTTTTCTGATTGGTCAGAAACAGTGTGTATATGTAACCCGCACTTCCTGGGGTGTGCGTATAGCTCTCCACTCCAGGTTTTCCACGTGGAAGATTTGTCCTTCAAGGATGTTGAATCACCAGGGTAAAGGATGCTCCAATCTGGAGGCGCCATATTTAGGCCACGCCCTTGAACGGAGAAGGTGAAACAGAGGGATAAGCTCTGGAGCTGCAGTATGAGAGGCCAGTGCAGGAGGGCAAACTCACACTCAACCTGATTATTGGAAAGTGTGATTAACCCCTGTGTTCTGTTTAGTTATTAGCACCTGTGAAACCGTTAGCCTGGGTCAAATATACCCAGGACATTATGGGGATTTTAAAGCGGTAAGGAAATAAAATGTATGCAAAAATATTCTGTATGTATTATTTTGATGTCACTTCCAAACAATATGAAGGGTATGTATCGTTAATGGCTGCAGTGTACCTCTGCTTGGTCACATTTAACAATGAAAGTGTCAATCATTTATGATAAACATGTTAACTCCACACGGAAAGGCCCCGGTCAGGTTTCAAAACCAGAACCTTCTTGC
This sequence comes from Ilyophis sp. 1 JC-2022, assembly GCA_022702515.1. Taxonomy (NCBI): domain Eukaryota; kingdom Metazoa; phylum Chordata; class Actinopteri; order Anguilliformes; family Synaphobranchidae; genus Ilyophis; species Ilyophis sp. 1 JC-2022. The sequence continues at coordinate 67,741,413 of CM040406.1, read as the reverse complement.
TGTGAGGCGACAGTGCTATCCACTGCACCACCTTGCCACCTTTGCATTCTTTTAACCTGAACTGTTTGCTCTTTAGTGCTTTAAACCCTCTCAATATATTTATGTTATAACGGTGTGTGTGTGTGTGTGTATTTGAGTGCACTCACGCAAGTGTGTTTGTTCACGCATGCCGGTGAGTATATGTGCGTGTTTGCGCATGAGTGCACACGTGTTTTTGTGCATGTACCGTGTGTAACTGCTTATTTTTTTTGTTTTGCTCGGATATCGAATTCCTTGCTTTTTATTGCGAGGTTATTTGTGTTCTCCTTATTTTCCCTGTCCACTACGGATTATTGTCCGTCTTAGTGGTGTTCGTTAGAACACTTTTAGATTCCTCATCTGTCGCACCTGGACTTCCAATATTTCCTCCATGTCTCTGGGCATAGAGATCCCCTACACACGGACCTGAGGGTGTTTGTCCGTCAGCCCTGATCTCTATCCTGTCACTCATTAAGGCTGGCTGAGGCCATTAGGCCCACAGAGCCCTCCGATCTCAACATCCTCAAGGCTGAACTGGGATTACCCACAGAGCCCTGATCCTCTCTGCAAACCCACATCAAATGTCTGTCCTCACAATATCCTCAATCAGTTTATTTCACAATATACAGCAGGCTACTGTGCAAAAGTCTTAGGCACCGTAGATCTTTTAAATATTTTTTTTCTTAGATGTTTATTTTTTATGTTCTGCATTAGTTTGTCAGTAGAAAACTAGAAAAAAAATTCAAAACATTCATTTTTCAAAAAATTAATTGATCTATCTTGAGTGAAAAGATGAACAAGAACAGATGCAACAGATGGCCTCCACAGCGCCCTGATCTCAACATCATCAAGGCTGTTTCAGATTACCCACAGCGCCTTGATCTCAACATCATCCAGGCTGTCTGAGATTACCCACAGAGCCCTGATCTCAACATCATCAAGGCTATCTGAGATTACCCACAGAGCGCTAATCTCAACATCATCAAGGCTATCTGAGATTACCCACAGAGCACTGATCTCAACATCATCCAGGCTGTCTGAGATTACCCACAGAGCCCTGATCTCAACATCATCCAGGCTGTCTGAGATTACCCACAGCGCCTTGATCTCAACATCATCCAGGCTGCCTGAGATTACCCACAGAGCCCTGATCTCAACATCATCAAGGCTGTCTGAGATTACCCACAGCGCCTTGATCTCAACATCATCCAGGCTGCCTGAGATTACCCACAGAGCCCTGATCTCAACATCATCAAGGCTGTCTGAGATTACCCACAGCGCCTTGATCTCAACATCATCAAGGCAGTCTGAGATTACCCACTGAGCCCTGATCTCAACATCATCAAGGCTATCTGAGATTACCCACTGAGCCCTGATCTCAACATCATCCAGGCTAGCTGAGATTACCCACAGAGCCCTGATCTCAACATCATCAAGGCTGTCTGAGATTACCCACAGAGCCCTGATCTCAACATCATCAAGGCTATCTGAGATTACCCACAGAGCCCTGATCTCAACATCATCAAGGCTGCCTGAGATTACCCACAGTGCCTTGATCTCAACATCATCAAGGCTATCTGAGATTACCCACAGCGCCTTGATCTCAACATCATCAAGGCTATCTGAGATTACCCACAGAGCCCTGATCTCAACATCATCAAGGCTATCTGAGATTACCCACTGAGCCCTGATCTCAACATAATCGAGGCTGTCTGAGATTACCCACTGAGCCCTGATCTCAACATCATCAAGGCTGGCTGAGATTACCCACAGAGCCCTGATCTCAACATCATCAAGGCTGTCTGAGATTACCCACAGAGCCCTGATCTCAACATCATCAAGGCTGTCTGAGATTACCCACAGAGCCCTGATCTCAACATCATCAAGGCTGTCTGAGATTACCCACATAGCCCTGATCTCAACATCATCAAGGCTGCCTGAGATTACCCACAGAGCCCTGATCTCAACATCATCAAGGCTGCCTGAGATTACCCACAGAGCGCTAATCTCAACATCATCAAGGCTATCTGAGATTACCCACAGAGCCCTGATCTCTACATCATCAAGGCTGGCTGAGATTACCCACAGAGACCTGATCTCAACATCATCAAGGCTGTCTGAGATTACCCACAGAGCCATGATCTCAACATCATCAAGGCTGTCTGAGATTACCCACATAGACCTGATCTCAACATCATCAAGGCTGTCTGGGATGGGGTGGTCACAACAAATATTGATTCGATTTAGTTTTTTACTGTTTACTTTATAGCCAATCATTTGATTTAGAAACGTTTTATATAATTATTTTTGTAAGCATCTTCGCTTTACAGAATATTATTTACATGTGCCTAAGACCTTTGCACAGTACTATACAATTTAATTTGACAGAGGGTTTTAGTCAAAGTGACTTAGAACAGGTGCTTATCAAACAGTAAGCAAACAGTGTTAGAGCCACCATGGAGGGGCATGCCTCAAGACTGACAACTTTGTTTTTTAATTCTATTGATTTTTTCAGTCACATTTGTATTGTATTTCAACAGCCTTATCCCATGCGCAGAAAATGTAGCCAACTATTGTATGTTATTTTATGGATATGCCACGTCTGCTTGTGCATTGCAGCGGCCAAATTAAACCATGCCACTGTAAAAAATGGCAACAATGTTGCCCGTGAAAAAACATTTAAAGAAGGGGAAAAAAAATAAACTGTGTGAATCCTGTTATTTAACAGTGTAAATCCTGTTATTTAACAGTGTAAATCCTGCTATTTAACTGTGTAAATCTTGCTATTTAACTGTGTAAATCCTGTTATTTTAGACAATGGCCTTTAAATAATGGGTTTTTGCCATTATTCTAAAGGACTTTGACAGTGTTTTAAAAAAAACAGTGAAATTATGTTAATTTTTTATAAGCAAACATATTTGATGATACATTCGACTCGTGTTTGTGTTTGGTATACATAGTTTGCACAGTGGAAGCTTTCTGGTGATTGTGTGGCTATGTGCAGGATTCTGAGGGCTTAATTCGCTTTTCACAGATCTGTGACAACAGTTGTCCTTTCCAAAAATCTGTCCCAGCAGACCTGCACATACACACATACGCACACGTGCACGCACACACACAAACAGACACATACGCACACACACACACGCACGCGCATGCGCACACACACACATACGCACACACAGGTGCACACGCACGAGCACACACACACACACGCACACACAGGTGCACACGTGCACACACATACAAACGCACATGTACGCACACACAGGTGCACACGTGCACACACACCCACACACATACACACACACACGCACACACACAAACACACATGCGTACACACACAAAAAATATTAATAGACTGGCACATTTCACAGCTTAGAGAACACATACATGTTGCACGTGATGCTCATGAGCAGTGCCAAAGCTGTTGCCACTGATGAAGAGGAGGAGGAGGAAGATGAGGAGGAGGAAGAGGGCGAGGAGGCTTTAGCCGGAACATGTTTATGTAAACGTTATCTCCGTAACACCGTGAGCGAAGCCAGAGCGAGTGAGCGAGTGAACGAGAGAGCGAGTGAGCGTAACAGCACCGTGAGCGTAACAGCACCGTGAGCGGAGCCAAAGTGAGTGAGCGAGAGACCGAGAGAGCGAGTGAGCGAGTGAGCGTGTGAGCGAGAGAGCGAGTGAGCGTGTGAGCGTAACAGCACCGTGAGCGGAGCCAAAGCGAGTGAGAGAGAGAGAGAGCGAGAGAGCGAGTGAGCGTAACAGCACCGTGAGCGGAGCCACATTATTATACAGAACCTAAGAGCGTAAGAAATCACAGTGAAGAGAACTAATCTTGGAGATCTTAGCATTGTCACTCTGCCAGTATCCAGAGTGAATCTATTGCTGGAGCTGAGTTTTGCTGTAAAGAAGCCAAGGGTCACTGACTCCACTGCGGGAGCTGGCCAAGTGTTCTCTGCACCGTGCCAAGCATCTTCTGTTTCTTTTTTTCCCAAACAGATTTAAGATGTATCTGATCTTTTTCAGATATTTAGACTACAAGTTCTTATTTATTATTTTTGCCAAAGATTCACACAGACACACACGCATGCACACACACTCGCACCCAAACACACATATGCGCACGCAAACACGTGCACACACACACACACATACACTCGCACACGTGCACACACAAACACACACACAAACACGTGCACACACACACACACATACACGCAGACACACGCACGCACACACACTTGCACCCAAACACATGCACGCACGCACATACACTTGCACCCAAACACTCATACATATGCACACACACTTGCACCCAAACACTCATACATATGCACACATACATACAGGCACACACAGGCACACACACCCACACCCCTAACCGCCTATATCTGGCCCTGTTCCTGTTTAAGGCACTGCAAAGCACCGTTGTTGTTGCATAATTGATATTCCATTCATCTTGCCAGATTTTATCTTTCTTCTATTAGACTGCTGAAAATATCGGATAATACAAACTGTGATAAAACATTCTTTCTATTTAATTTAATTCATGTTCTGTTAGTGATACTTTTAACATTTCAAAGCCATTTGTGAAATGTTAAATTAAACCAAGAGCGTGTGGGACGACCATGGACATTGTCACAAGGTGAAGAATAAACCCACACAGAGAAACGTGTAACATCTAAGCGTTATCCTTTAGCATCAAACTCACACAGTAGCACAGAAAGAGAGAGAGAGAGAGAGAGAGATGGAAAGAAAAAGACAGATAAAGAAAGTGGGAAACAAAAAGAGGTAGAGAGAGAGAGAGATTGTTTGTGTTTGTCATCAGTCTGTTGGCTGGTGCAACACTTTGCACTGTAGCAGAGGGATTTGATGGGTTTATCTGGAATTAACAGCAGCTCATCCTGGTGTCAAAACACAAAACTTGGTGTGCAAGAATGAAACTGATCCAGGGCCAGAGGATGTGTGTGTGTGTGTGTGTGCGGGGGGGGGGGGGGGGGGTTAACACATGAGAACATAAAACATAAAGTTTGCAGTTTTGGTGGAGTTCAGGAAATCCTGCTGAAATTAAACATCGTGATGACCTTGTGTTATTTACACATGGTCAAAAAAAATATATTCTCAGTAATTTTGAGACTAAACTAATTAAGCGTGCAAATATTGAATTAACCCCCCCATATATATACGTATATAAATAATATATTTATTATTTCTGTAAGTGCCTTGCTAAGTGCACACAGTAAACTGTAATTTTCTGTCTTGATTTAAATATCTCATTGGGTAACGGGGTAAATATCTCCAGAACTTCTAATTCATAGCTGTTATGTCTAAGGCAGTAACTCAAATTCCATAAACTGTTTTCCTCCCAAAGGTATTTTATACTTACGCTTGGCCCAAACTTTCCTGTTGTAAAATGCATTTATCCCTTGATACATTATTTGTTCAGAGACTTATGAAGTCTTGAATTTATGTTCAGCCAAACTTTAATTTCCAGCCTAACATAAACATCTTAACGTGACAATGCTTACAGATACAGTATATTTACAGATATAGTACACTAACTATCTATGGCTATTTGCAGTTATATCTAAATGTTGTATACGAATATAACGGAAATTTTAGTGCTTGAACTTGGGGGTTTTCCTGTTTGTCTTTTACTCAGTAAAATAAAAAAGCATGATGTACCATTTCAGTGTGGACAGGAGGAGATGTTGACTTTATTTCTCTCTTTCATCATTTTTTCATACCTGTGAGAGTTCCACCAATATAACGTTCTGCTGAGAACAGCATTCCCCATTGAAGCAGTAACGGTACATTATTAATGACATATTCAATGTTAAACACACTGTTACAGTGTTACTGTTACTGTTAAACACACTGTTACAGTGTTACTGTTACTGTTAAACACACTGTTACATTGTTACTGTTACTGTTAAACACACTGTTACAGTGTTACTGTTACTGTTAAACACACTGTTACAGTGTTACTGTTACTGTTAAACACACTGTTCCAGTGTTACTGTTACTGTTAAACACACTGTTACAGTGTTACTGTTACTGTTAAACACACTGTTACAGTGTTACTGTTACTGTTAAACACACTGTTACAGTGTTACTGTTACTGTTAAACACACTGTTACAGTGTTACTGTTACTGTTAAACACACTGTTACAGTGTTACTGTTACTGTTAAACACACTGTTACAGTGTTACTGTTACTGTTAAGTGCAGCTGGACAAGTGACACATGTATACATTTTATCTCATATTATGACATATTCAATGTTAAACACACTGTTACAGTGTTACTGTTACTGTTAAGTGCAGTTGGACAAGTGACACATGTATACATTTTATATCATATAATATTTATATCATATTATTTATATCATATTAACTGTGGACATTCTAAGTCTCCTGGAAGTTAAAGAAGTTTCTTAATTTTACGCCTTGGCTCCCACCGGCCTGATTTTGTATTTTTTTATTATTATAATGAGCATGTTGAATAATTTTTTCCACCCAAAACGGTTCGTGCTCTTGACGCAACTCACAGCCGCTGGCCTCTCCTTCCTCTGATTGGGAAAATAGAGAATGAATACGTGTTTTCATTGGCTCATAGTCTGTCCATCAATAGTTTGTGGCTTCGGGGGCCGCCGCGGTGGTACAGCGGTAAAGTTGTACTCCGAGGATCGGGGTTCGCGCCCCGGTCCTGCCATAGCCGAGCGTGGCCGGTGCCCTGTGGAAGCGACAATTGGCGGTCGCTTCCGGGTGGGGGGAGGGGCTCGGAGAGAACCACTGCGCACAGAAGGACCCAGGGCGTGTCACGGTCAGGAGCTGCGCCCTGTAGAGGACGTAGCGCCCTCCCTAAAAATACCGATTGACGGGGTTGTGCAGCGGTGGTTCTCTAGCGGTTGCTACACGGGGGGAATTGAATTAGAATAGGGGTTCAATTGGCTACTAAATTGGGAGAAAAAGGGAAAAATCAGAAACAAATTTTTTTTAAATAGTTTGTGGCTTGTGGGTGAAGCTATACATTTACCAGTGACACCAACATTGGTGGATGCATACAGTGTCTCCATGAAGTCACTGAAATTTTCTCCCAATTGTGCTTTTCTACTGTGGTTTTCCCTGAAACCCAAATCTGGAATCCCATGTTTTTTTATCAGCAGAACTGCATTGATCAAATCAAATCAAATCAAATAAATATTTATTTATATAACGCATTTCACAACCAGTTGTCACAATACGCTTCACAAAAAAACCCCAGCCCAAACCCCCACAAGAGCAAGCCAAAGGCAACAGTGCCAAGGAAAAACTCCCTGGTGTAACTAAGAAGAAACCTTGGGAGGAACCAGACTCCATCTGGTTGTGACCCAACAACATCAAAAGACTCTTGATATCTTATTTTCTGGTACTCTTACAAGCGATACTATAACCTCTCTGCATTTGAATGGATCTCTATGAGAATTGTGCGGTCTTTTTTCTTTTGAGTTTTTTGATGTTGTTGGGTCGCAGACATCATAAAGTCATGGCATGCAAAGGATATGAGACCAAATATTAAAAATTATTACTTTATTCTATATATAAATGCAGGGGTGCCAATAATTGTGGCACACAAATATTTTTGTTAACAATAATTATTTCTTGATGAGGGATTTTTTTTTTTTACTTAAAGGTTGGATTTTCCTCATTTTTTCAGTGTGAAATTAAGCAAATTCACCAAACGGTGCATTTTTTATAACCCTTTTTTCTCATCTTTACCAGGGGTGCCAATAATAGTGGAGGGCACTGTATATTTGTATATACTTATGGACACATGTGACATTCAAAATTGGGGCGAGTAGGTACAAAAAATAAAAACATATTACAGGCCCAGATTTCAGCAACCCCACCCAATCGGATGTACAGCGCTGCGTATATTGGTTGCCAAGGGAACACTTTTGAGCAATATTGTTGCGCAAAGTGTACGACCTCTCTCTTTTTCCTCATTTCGTCTTTTTTTGTGAAGCAATC
>CM040406.1:67708381-67728381 GCA_022702515.1 Ilyophis sp. 1 JC-2022 | reverse complement strand
TGCCAGATTTACTCTTATCCACCTTTTGTCGTGGCCTGAGGAGATGCTGTTGTGATGTCTGCCCCACCTCCGGTAAAAAAAATTCAGATGAAAGCCAGTTGTTGGAAAGTATCTTTTTTTCTCTGTGTGAGAGGGAGGAGAGCCAATAGGATTATCGAGAGCAGGAGCTCTGTGGACGAGGGTGGGCGAGATGGCCTTCAACCGACTCACTGGACTTTTTACAGAGACACCAAACAGGAGTGACCTCCCAATGACCCACACACATGCACACACACACACATGCGTACACACACACACACACACACACACACACACAAATCTCCCCACGCTTACAATGGCAAAGGGGAACTCAGTGGACCCAGGAAACTGTCCCAACCAGAATTCGGGGGTCGTGTTAGAGGGCTTTTATAGGCTCTTAACCAAGTGCCACAGAGCTACTGAGTGTGACTCCGGAAAACACACTTTGTCTTGTCCACCGCTTCAACCACTTTATACCATAAGGCCAGTCAAACGCTGAGAAAGTGCGCTTTTGTTGAGAGAGAAACCAGGGCTGTGTGTGAATCAACCCATCCATACAATTAAGTATGCTCGTCGAGTACACTGGATGAGAAAGTTGCTAAGTAGGCAAAATGTTCTTGAAATGTAGTGTATTTAAAATTCCTGGATGATAAACGTATTTTCAGGTTTTAGCTGATAACCATATGGAGGATATTTGTTTGCATACTGCATGTCGGTGCACAGTACACAGTATGTTCATACAAAGTATGCAGCATGCAGCAGATAGGGCTCTGATTCGATCACAGTCCTGCTCTAGCTCTTGGTTAAGCGCCTATGTTCTGTGAGCACAGGCTCTCTTATTGAGCTTTTTGAGTTGCCTTTATTTTTTTTATATTCTTGTAAAATAGGATTAGAAGCTCTTCTAAGAAGTGTTTTTGTGCATTTTTCATGGTTTCCAGAGGTTTGTTCTGTCTGTGGGCACAAAGTGAAACGAAATCTGGTGCACAGAGCGTAAAACTATGAAGTGCCTCGTAATAGTTTCATTTACATTTGCCTCTTTTGTTCTTCATTTTCATTTGACCTCTATTTGTCCTCTGTACTTCTACTGAGTTTCTATTGAAAATTTTTATCAAGTTACTCTTGTACCCAAAATGGCTGACGATGGTATATTTGGTAACAAACAATAATAATTATAGCAATGATGTCAATGGCACTGCACTTGTAACAAGATGAACAAAAACATTTTTTTTGCATGCATTATGTATAGCGAGGGTATGTATACGGTTTAAAATTCTGGACTACCGTGTCCTTCAAAGAGAGGGCGTGTGGTAGTAAGTTATTAAAATAATTATTTAAAAATGAGAAATGATATTAAGCAGGTGCGGGGAGTGGAAGGAGAAGGTGGAGGTAATGTATATTTTCCGACGTCCAAGGTTGGGCGATCAAAGTTTGTTTTGGGTGTTCGGCCGGAGGAAGGCCATCATTCATTTAAATAACGTGCGTTGCAATATTTCAGAAGTGACATATGCCTCATTACTGTCGAGCGGTCCTAATGTATAGCCCAGCCGCGTGGAATAACAGGTAGAGGTCTGGCCTTACGCCTGAGCCAATCACAGGTTCACTGTGGAGACTTACTTGCACGTGTAACAATCAGACGGCCTTAAAAAAATGTAATATACTAACAATATATGTAGTATTAAATTATTCTAAGGCTTCTTGACGTATGAGAACATATACACATCATTGCCGCTTTCAGGTATCAGATTTTTTTTGCAACATTTTGTAGACATTTCACTGCTGTGAAATATATTGAACATTTATTGAATATTTTGGTTTCCTACCTGTATCTTAACAGCTTTGCTGTACTGTTAAAATATTAATGATGTTATCTATGAAAATCGTGCCCACAGAACTGCTTATGCAGTTCAGTGTTATATAATTTTTCAGAGAGTAGCAGCATCAAGGAAACAGAAAAGTAAATAAATAAAATACCGTTTTGATTCATTTTTTTATGATTAAAAGCACAAATTTAATTCACTTGTAAAATGGGCTGTGAGAGAATCATTAAAACCCCATTATTATTGACAGGTGGATTTAAATGTTATTGTTACTTGGATAATCATAGATTAATATATTCCATTAGTATATTTTGTGATGGAACATCACAAAAGCATATTTAATTAATGAGATAATAACCATTCCTTTGTAACTCAAAATATCAATTTCAAAGCAGTGGACCCTTTTGAATTATGAATGTTGATTGATATGTGTTTAAAGGGAAATAAACCCTTTCTAATGCGCTCTAATTATGCAAGTAAGCAATGACCTATACATGAGAATGGAAATTTAAACAAAAGCAGCAGCAATAATAATAATAATAAAAATAAATCCATTGCTTTTTTGCAACATTTTGTAAACATTTCACTGCTGTGGAATATATTGAACGTTTATTGAATATTTTGGTTTCCTACCTGTATCTTAACAGCTTTGCTGTACTGTTAAAATATGAATGATGTTATCTATGAAAATCGTGCCCACAGAACTGCTTATGCAGTTCAGTGTTATATAATTTTTTCAGAGAGTAGCAGCATCAAGGAAACAGAAAAGTAAATAAATAAAATACCGTTTTGATTCATTTTTTTATGATTAAAAGCACAAATTTAATTCACTTGTAAAATGGGCTGTGAGAGAATCATTAAAACCCCATTATTATTGACAGGTGGATTTAAATGTTATTGTCACTTGGATAATCATAGATTAATATATTCCATTAGTATATTTTGTGATGGAACATCACAAAAGCATATTTAATTAATGAGATAATAACCATTCCTTTGTAACTCAAAATATCAATTTCAAAGCAGTGGACCCTTTTGAATTATGAATGTTGATTGATATGTGTTTAAAGGGAAATAAACCCTTTCTAATGCGCTCTAATTATGCAAGTAAGCAATGACCTATACATGAGAATGGAAATTTAAACAAAAGCAGCAGCAATAATAATAATAATAAAAATAAATCCATTGCTTTTTTGCAACATTTTGTAAACATTTCACTGCTGTGGAATATATTGAACGTTTATTGAATATTTTTGTTTACTACTTTGCTGTTAAACATTTAGTGATTGCTTCCTTTGGCCATAGTCATATATTGAAAGCCAAATTCTTTAAATGGAACTGGATAGGCCTAACTGTTGAAAAAATAAAACCGCCTTCCTGTAATGAGAAACATGAATCTTATTTTTCCTCCTGAAAAAAGTGCTATCTTTCATTTTTTCCCTCTCAAGTCCATATATCAGTTTTTCTAAGAAGAAAGCTTCTCATTCAGCAACGATGACCTCACACTTTACCCAACTTGGACTCTGGGGAGGCATTTGCAGCAGGTTGTTAAAAATGATTACTCCTTCATAATAATGAATTGAGGATAGCCTTGCGGCCCTACAGTAAGTAATGTGGCAATCAGATACAAAGCAGACATGATCCCTTCCCTGCCTCTGGATCAGATATCGGCTCGTAATACAAAAACAAAGTCTGGGAGCCAAAGACGACAAAAAAACACAAAAAAACACCTATTAAGTTGATTACTTTGCTGTATTATCGCTCATTGTGCTGTTAGCCAATCAGGTTTCTTCTCTGCCGTAGACAGTGAAATGGATGTAATTACAGGCGCCGCAGGGCTTTTTCTTGGACTCATTCACAGCCCCAGATACATGACGTGAGCCGAAAATTGATTACTGGAGAATAGCTTTGTAGAGCCTCTCCCCTGAGAAAATGCACCGGGTGAATTCACACAGGCCGTTAAGTGGGAATGGGCTCCAGACTCGGGTCTGCTATTGGAGAACGATGTGCACAATCCAGGCACGCAAATTAGCACGTTAGCGCATTAGCACATGAACGTCCACAACACAATGTGACATTAACTCAGGAGAAGCAATAAGTTTGTGATTAGCTCCTTTTGGCCTACAGACCAAGGGACACCTTCCTGCCATCTCAGACTGTCCATCCACGGGCCGCTAAACGAGAGGGGGGAACAAAACGGTCCATTGAGGAACCATCTGAAACAGTGGTTCTCAAACTCGGTCCTGGGGCCTCCCTGTGTACATTCTGGTTTTCGTTCCAACCACAATTGCGATTTGAGAATTTTAACAAGCCGTTACCCTCTTAAGCCAAAATTATGTCAGAAAATAGTTATGCTTGCCATGTAAAATAAATGTCCCATGTTAACATTTTGCTTATTGTGCAATATTGCAAACAACTACATAAAAGAAAAATGTTATAACTGATCAAATTAAAGACTGAGGTGAATCAAGATGCTCTTACTAAACAAAATTTTATAATTTTGTTTGTTTAAACTTAGTAACACAATGCAGGTTCAGTGAGTCATCTCAGGACTCAGTCATTGTTACCTAGAACACCCCTGTGCTATTATGCCGCGTTTGTGTTCACCCGCAGGAACCAACCCACAAGTGGTGGGAGTATGTGAGAACAGCCAGTGATAATACTATTGCATAGAGGTGGGAGTATGTGAGAACAGCCAGTGATAATGCTATTGCATAGGGGTGGGAGTATGTGAGAACAGCCAGTGATAATACTATTGCATAGAGGTGGGAGTATGTGAGAACAGCCAGTGATAATACTATTGCATAGGGGTGGGAGTATGTGAGAACAGCCAGTGATAATACTATATCATAGAGGTGGGAGTATGTGAGAACAGCCAGTGATAATACTATTGCATAGAGGTGGGAGTGTGTGAGAACAGCCAGTGATAATACTATTGCATAGAGGTGGGAGTGTGTGAGAACAGCCAGTGATAATACTATTGCATAGAGGTGGGAGTATGTGAGAACAGCCAGTGATAATACTATTGCATAGAGGTGGGAGTATGTGAGAACAGCCAGTGATAATACTATTGCATAGAGGTGGGAGTATGTGAGAACAGCCAGTGATAATACTATTGCATAGAGGTAGGAGTATGTGAGAACAGCCAGTGATAATACTATTGCATAGAGGTAGGAGTATGTGAGAACAGCCAGTGATAATACTATATCATAGAGGTGGGAGTATGTGAGAACAGCCAGTGATAATACTATTGCATAGAGGTGGGAGTGTGTGAGAACAGCCAGTGATAATACTATTGCATAGAGGTGGGAGTATGTGAGAACAGCCAGTGATAATACTATTGCATAGAGGTGGGAGTATGTGAGAACAGCCAGTGATAATACTATTGCATAGAGGTGGGAGTATGTGAGAACAGCCAGTGATAATACTATTGCATAGAGGTGGGAGTATGTGAGAACAGCCAGTGATAATACTATTGCATAGAGGTAGGAGTATGTGAGAACAGCCAGTGATAATACTATTGCATAGGGGTGGGAGTATGTGAGAACAGCCAGTGATAATACTATTGCATAGAGGTGGGAGTATGTGAGAACAGCCAGTGATAATACTATTGCATAGAGGTGGGAGTATGTGAGAACAGCCAGTGATAATACTATTGCATAGAGGTGGGAGTATGTGAGAACAGCCAGTGATAATGCTATTGCATAGGGGTGGGAGTATGTGAGAACAGCCAGTGATAATACTATTGCATAGAGGTGGGAGTATGTGAGAACAGCCAGTGATAATACTATTGCATAGAGGTGGGAGTATGTGAGAACAGCCAGTGATAATACTATTGCATAGAGGTGGGAGTATGTGAGAACAGCCAGTGATAATACTATTGCATAGAGGTGGGAGTATGTGAGAACAGCCAGTGATAATACTATTGCATAGAGGTGGGAGTATGTGAGAACAGCCAGTGATAATACTATTGCATAGAGGTGGGAGTATGTGAGAACAGCCAGTGATAATACTATTGCATAGGGGTGGGAGTATGTGAGAACAGCCAGTGATAATGCTATTGCATAGGGGTGGGAGTATGTGAGAACAGCCAGTGATAATGCTATTGCATAGAGGTGGGAGTATGTGAGAACAGCCAGTGATAATACTATTGCATAGAGGTGGGAGTATGTGAGAACAGCCAGTGATAATACTATTGCATAGAGGTGGGAGTATGTGAGAACAGCCAGTGATAATACTATTGCATAGGGGTGGGAGTATGTGAGAACAGCCAGTGATAATACTATTGCATAGAGGCGGGAGTATGTGAGAACAGCCAGTGATAATACTATTGCATAGAGGTGGGAGTATGTGAGAACAGCCAGTGATAATACTATTGCATAGGGGTGGGAGTATGTGAGAACAGCCAGTGATAATACTATTGCATAGAGGTGGGAGTGTGTGAGAACAGCCAGTGATAATACTATTGCATAGAGGTGGGAGTATGTGAGAACAGCCAGTGATAATACTATTGCATAGAGGTGGGAGTATGTGAGAACAGCCAGTGATAATACTATTGCATAGGGGTGGGAGTATGTGAGAACAGCCAGTGATAATACTATTGCATAGAGGTGGGAGTATGTGAGAACAGCCAGTGATAATACTATTGCATAGAGGTGGGAGTATGTGAGAACAGCCAGTGATAATGCTATTGCATAGGGGTGGGAGTATGTGAGAACAGCCAGTGATAATACTATTGCATAGGGTAGGGAGTATGTGAGAACAGCCAGTGATAATACTATTTCATAGGTGGGAGTATGTGAGAACAGCCAGTGATAATACTATTGCATAGGGGTGGGAGTATGTGAGAACAGCCAGTGATAATACTATTGCATAGGGTGGGAGTATGTGAGAACAGCCAGTGATAATACTATTGCATAGAGGTGGGAGTATGTGAGAACAGCCAGTGATAATACTATTGCATAGAGGTGGGAGTATGTGAGAACAGCCAGTGATAATACTATTGCATAGGGGTGGGAGTATGTGAGAACAGCCAGTGATAATACTATTGCATAGAGGTGGGAGTATGTGAGAACAGCCAGTGATAATACTATTGCATAGAGGTGGGAGTATGTGAGAACAGCCAGTGATAATACTATTGCATAGAGGTGGGAGTATGTGAGAACAGCCAGTGATAATACTATGCATAGGGGTGGGAGTATTGTGAGACAGCCAGTGATAATACTATTGCATAGAGGTGGGAGTATGTGAGAACAGCCAGTGATAATACTATTGCATAGAGGTGGGAGTATGTGAGAACAGCCAGTGATAATACTATTGCATAGGGGTGGGAGTATGTGAGAACAGCCAGTGATAATACTATTGCATAGAGGTGGGAGTATGTGAGAACAGCCAGTGATAATACTATTGCATAGAGGTGGGAGTATGTGAGAACAGCCAGTGATAATACTATTGCATAGAGGTGGGAGTATGTGAGAACAGCCAGTGATAATACTATTGCATAGAGGTGGGAGTATGTGAGAACAGCCAGTGATAATACTATTGCATAGAGGTGGGAGTATGTGAGAACAGCCAGTGATAATACTATTGCATAGAGGTGGGAGTATGTGAGAACAGCCAGTGATAATACTATTGCATAGGGGTGGGAGTATGTGAGAACAGCCAGTGATAATACTATTGCATAGAGGTGGGAGTATGTGAGAACAGCCAGTGATAATACTATTGCATAGAGGTGGGAGTATGTGAGAACAGCCAGTGATAATACTATTGCATAGGGGTGGGAGTATGTGAGAACAGCCAGTGATAATACTATTGCATAGGGGTGGGAGTATGTGAGAACAGCCAGTGATAATACTATTGCATAGAGGTGGGAGTATGTGAGAACAGCCAGTGATAATACTATTGCATAGGGGTGGGAGTATGTGAGAACAGCCAGTGATAATACTATTGCATAGGGGTGGGAGTATGTGAGAACAGCCAGTGATAATACTATTGCATAGAGGTGGGAGTATGTGAGAACAGCCAGTGATAATACTATTGCATAGAGGTGGGAGTATGTGAGAACAGCCAGTGATAATACTATTGCATAGGGGTGGGAGTATGTGAGAACAGCCAGTGATAATACTATTGCATAGAGGTGGGAGTATGTGAGAACAGCCAGTGATAATACTATTGCATAGAGGTGGGAGTATGTGAGAACAGCCAGTGATAATACTATTGCATAGAGGTGGGAGTATGTGAGAACAGCCAGTGATAATACTATTGCATAGGGTGGGAGTATGTGAGAACAGCCAGTGATAATACTATTGCATAGAGGTGGGAGTATGTGAGAACAGCCAGTGATAATACTATTGCATAGAGGTGGGAGTATGTGAGAACAGCCAGTGATAATACTATTGCATAGGGGTGGGAGTATGTGAGAACAGCCAGTGATAATACTATTGCATAGAGGTGGGAGTATGTGAGAACAGCCAGTGATAATACTATTGCATAGAGGTGGGAGTATGTGAGAACAGCCAGTGATAATACTATTGCATAGAGGTGGGAGTATGTGAGAACAGCCAGTGATAATACTATTGCATAGGGGTGGGAGTATGTGAGAACAGCCAGTGATAATACTATTGCATAGAGGTGGGAGTGTGTGAGAACAGCCAGTGATAATACTATTGCATAGAGGTGGGAGTATGTGAGAACAGCCAGTGATAATACTATTGCATAGAGGTGGGAGTATGTGAGAACAGCCAGTGATAATACTATTGCATAGGGGTGGGAGTATGTGAGAACAGCCAGTGATAATACTATTGCATAGAGGTGGGAGTATGTGAGAACAGCCAGTGATAATACTATTGCATAGAGGTGGGAGTATGTGAGAACAGCCAGTGATAATGCTATTGCATAGGGGTGGGAGTATGTGAGAACAGCCAGTGATAATACTATTGCATAGAGGTGGGAGTATGTGAGAACAGCCAGTGATAATACTATTGCATAGAGGTGGGAGTATGTGAGAACAGCCAGTGATAATACTATTGCATAGGGGTGGGAGTATGTGAGAACAGCCAGTGATAATACTATTGCATAGGGGTGGGAGTATGTGAGAACAGCCAGTGATAATACTATTGCATAGAGGTGGGAGTATGTGAGAACAGCCAGTGATAATACTATTTCATAGGGGTGGGAGTATGTGAGAACAGCCAGTGATAATACTATTGCATAGGGGTGGGAGTATGTGAGAACAGCCAGTGATAATACTATTGCATAGAGGTGGGAGTATGTGAGAACAGCCAGTGATAATACTATTGCATAGAGGTGGGAGTATGTGAGAACAGCCAGTGATAATACTATTTCATAGGGGTGGGAGTATGTGAGAACAGCCAGTGATAATACTATTGCATAGGGGTGGGAGTATGTGAGAACAGCCAGTGATAATACTATTGCATAGAGGTGGGAGTATGTGAGAACAGCCAGTGATAATACTATTGCATAGGGGTGGGAGTATGTGAGAACAGCCAGTGATAATACTATTGCATAGAGGTGGGAGTATGTGAGAACAGCCAGTGATAATACTATTGCATAGGGGTGGGATTATGTGAGAACATCCAGTGATGACACCAGGGCACGCTGCCAGTCACTTTGATTTGCCGTCCGTTTTGTTGCATCCTTCTCGGAAGAATCGATGGAGAATTAATCATTTTGTCGATGAAAGCTGCACAAGCTCACATAATTAACCACAAAGAAAATGATTTAACCGAATAAAGAAACACGTTTAAACTCCCTCTGATTTGGGTGCTTTTTTTGTGGTTTGTTGTTGTTATCGACGCCCTCACTTGAGTTTTATTGTTAAGAGAAATCCCCGGTGAACCCAATGAACCGATGCTTTGTGTCATTTCTCTGGTAATGGTGGGGAAGAGGAGCACTTTTACAACGCCGGGGCTCATTGGCTGATCTTGGGCCAGTTAGCAGCAGCGAATCACAACCAGGGGAGGAGGAAGAGGGAGAAGCTAGAACAGGGCTAAGAAACCCCAGTCCTGGAGTACCGGTGACGTTTCTGGTTTTTGTTCCATCTGAGCTTGATCGCAAGAGTTTGATGGATGATTAAAAGTCTGAGCCTGAATATTCTGAATGGTGAAACGTAGAGTGCCTCCCGCACCTGATCACCTGCATTCATTAAACCTGATTAATTAAAATTAATCATGTTATGTATTTATAGGTTTGGTGCAAAAACCAGGACTGGCTGCTGCACTCCAGGGCCAGGGTTGCCTATCACTGAGGTAGATGCTGAGTGGCAGAGTAGGGAAGTGAGCTTACAACTGCAAGGTTGTGGGTTTCATTCCCAGGTACGTGCTGTTATTGTACCCTTATACTAGGTGCTTGACCTGAATTGCCTCAGTATGCATTCTGCTACATGAGTTGAATGTAAGCTAAATTAATGTAAACTGTGTATGTTGCGCTGGGTTAGACTGTCTGTTTAATTCTCTCTGGCTGCATTCCAATAGTCAAATTCGAGCAAGGAAGGATCCTTTAGCTTGCATGAACCGAAAATATCTCCCCGACAGCCGTGCTAAGGACCGTTCTAATGTCTTATTTTGAGAAGGACAGGAGCTTCACGATTCCTTTTATCCGTCCTTTCACAAAGGATAAAAACAAGGATATCCTTTTCAGAAGGAAGGTAGCATTCATGCCCCACAATGCAATGCCGCCAATGTTTACATAAGCACCGGACTTTAAACAAACAATGACACAATCAGACAATACACCAAATTTATTAAAAGGCTAAATTTCGCCAAAGTAAAATGGACGGTTCGAGTGAAATACAGACGGCAATGATGCGCCTTTTGTAGTAATTTTCCTTGAAGTTGTAGTTCGCTATGTTGAACAGTCACGTCAATATGACTGGACGTCGCACCATGAGGCAATGTAGAGAAGGATGTTTGAATTCCACAGTAGACGCTAGATTTTTTATAAATCTCTCTTTCCATACTTTCCTTGACTCCTGTGACGTTTTCTGGCGAGGTCAAAAAAAAAGTTGTAAGGAAAGGAAAAATAAGCCTTTTTTCAGCCTCTATGTCCTCAAGGGCTGCTAGTTTTAAACCTCCCTTTTACCTGGGAGTCAGGTGTGAAAACAGCCTGGCCAATCAGCAGCACTAATTGTTCAGTTAATTACCTGGGACAGGATTCAAGGGCCAGATTTGACCCTCTATGCCTTAAATCAGGGATGCACAGGGCCGATTTTCTTATTTAATTAGCTCAATCATATCTTGATTTGACATTTGTATAAGCACTAGCTAAAGCCGCAGACTGCAAGAGTATCCTAAAGATTTTACTGTGCTTAAGTACAGGAGTGAACCAGCGTAGTTTATAGATCTGTGCTTAAGTACAGGAGTGAACCAGCGTAGTTTATAGATCTGTGCTTAAGTACAGGAGTGAACCAGCGTAGTTTATAGATCTGTGCTTAAGTACAGGAGTGAACCAGCGTAGTTTATAGATCTGTGCTTAAGTACAGGAGTGAGCCAGCGTAGTTTATAGATCTGTGCTTAAGTACAGGAGTGAACCAGCGTAGTTTATAGATCTGTGCTTAAGTACAGGAGTGAACCAGCGTAGTTTATAGATCTGTAGGAAAACTAAAACTAAGGCATTTGGTTGGAAAAAAACCAACACGCAGCCCGGCCCTCCAGGAGTTGTGCCCGCTTGCCTTACATGGGTAAAAAACACTTTTTTGTAATGCTTCTGCTGAAAACGATTACTGCAAAGCATGATGGGTACCAGAGGAACTGGACCCCAGGTCCAATCAAGTCTCTTTATTTGTGTTTCTGCCGTTTCCGACCTGGAGATGTGTCTTTGTTCTCAGAAAAATAAATGGCTAAATAAAAAATTCTATCTGAAGAGGATGTCATGGCGATGATGGCATGTCATCACGTAGACTTCACTCGTGTCACATGGGGGGGGGTGACACTGTGGGAGATCGCCTCTGTTTCCACGGCACCTTGCAAGGCCATAGTCTCAAGAACCCACAAAGTAACCAGCAGCACCCTGATTCTTTATTTTTTTTTTTTATTCATGTTTGAAGAGTTTAGAAAAAGCCGCTTAGTTTGGTGAACACAGGCGCCTATTTTTAAATAAATCCTTTTTTTCCCCTCATTATTTCAGATTTAAGTTTGTGCAGAACGGCTCTCGGGAAGCTGGGTCTCCTTTGTTGTTTTTTGGAAATAATGTCGGTGTCTTTCATTTTATTTTTCATGCAGTTTTAAGTTTTTAGTAATGAGCCCTTTACAGAATAAAGTACAACAGGGGGCTCCATGTGAGCCACATCCTACAGTGAGCAGAAACTGTCTAAAGAACAAAAATTGTCTTCCTTCCTAGCCCATCCCCCTCCACACACACACACACACACACACACACACACACACACACCACCACCACCACCACCACCCCAAAAAAAAGCTTCACATTTGAATTTGTAAAGAGATCCATTACGGGGCCCATGCGGCTCCTTTAATTTAATGGAGTCATTACAAAAAGTTGTTTATCTCATTTTCTGTGAATAAAAGGAGACAAAAGAGGTTAAAATGAGGCTTGTGTAGTTCTCACTTCAGCCTGAGAAATAATTAAGCGGGAGATCAAAGCCGCACACAAACAAGCCACACACAAGAACTTTTAAAAGGCCAAAAATAAGACTATTTCAAGACACATTTTTTCTGTCTCGCTCCCCTTCTCTCTCTCGCTCTCTCTCTCTCTCTCTCTCTCTCATCCTTAATTCCAGATGCCTCGTAACCCCTTAGTGCAGATTGTCTCACATGCGAGACAGTTTTACGCAACTGAGACACGCGTTGCTCCTGCAGCCAAACTATTAGTGGAAAACCCAAACGCGGTATTTTAACTTTATTGGTAGACGATTCGCGACGATTTCTGGCCAATGCGTAGTTTCTAAGTGTCACTATCTTTCCGTAGCAAGTCCATTTAACAAGCACTCCCCACCCAGCCTATACCTACCCATGCGTGACATAGTGGGCAATAGCGTCTATGTTGGGAGTTCATAAATATATGTATTCATCATATAATATCAGAATTCCGTCCAGCAACCAGATAAACCCACCAATAGCCCGACCGTATGCAAATACAGCGGTGCAAATCGCTGCTCAATCAATACCGACATAAACAAGTGAAATCATACAATGCCATTCTACTATCAATATCTGCTATTAAATATGGAATTCGTGTGCAATCCTACCGTGGATTTAAGCGTAGATATGTCCCTTTCAAGATTCCGTGGTCATTTATTGTCTTGGACAATCCGTTTGAAAAATACACAGCGCATTGGAACACTATTAGACAAACGAAACTAGCTCTGCGTAACCACCCCTTCCTGATTGCACTGCTGTGACACTTTCAATTTTATTCTGGTTTGATCGACAATTGTTTTATCCAATAGAAGGCACGACAAGCTTCCCAAAAGTAATTTACATGTGTAATTGAAAGCTTGGATTAACTATTTAAGGGCGAGCGTAACTGCAATACTTGTTATATCACGACAATTTTACGCAGGCATGCGCAGATGACGCATTTGGTTTGACGCAGTTGGTATGACGCATTTGGTATTACGCAATAAAACTGCGCGCAACTTTGAAGTGACTTTTTAGTAGTTTTCCCCGAAGTCGGTCAGAAGAGGACAACAACAGAGATTCTTTTAATCCCTGTAGCATAGATTCTGTGGAAGAGGTGCCTATCAATATGGGGAAGATATCCTCCTCGACATGTAAGTATTACTGCTTGTAATATTTTGATTATATACATTCGTTTTTCCACTGCGTGCTATATTTTCGTTATTTTAGTATTTGCATCGGTCGTAATAGACCACTGTTAGCCTGCTAATAATGCTGAACATATTTGAAAACACACTTTTTCAGACTCCACCTTGAATAACTACATGTATAAGGCAAATTATATAGTACGTTCTTTCCGTTTATTTTTTATTTTCTATTTGGTTTAGCTATCTCATAGCTTAGAATGTATAGCTGACTGTATTCGGTTGATGACTAGCGATAGCTTCTACGTTGTGAGAAAGTAGCGCTTTCGTGACTTAGCTTCGTAGATTGTGTCTATGACCTTCAATATGCACTTATTGTACGTCGCTTTGGATAAACGCGTCTGCCAAATAACTGTAATGTATTGATACTATTGTGTTCGTGCCGTTCCCGTAGTGGCTCGTGGTGGCCTGCTTTGTTAGAATTCATAGCATTCACAATGAAATTGAGTATTTTAGCGCTGTTCGGTTTGGTTGCTCAGTCGTACGTTATAAACTCCTCAAAAAAAGTTCGGAAACGTTATTTCGGTCGATTATTCCTCCCCTTTAATAATACCAATTGGTATTGTATTTTATATCGTTGGAAAGCCTGATTCGTCACCTTTACAACGAGGTACAACTTGTAAGGATCGTGCATTCGTGGAATGAGCAACACAGCTAACCGTGTGGGTAGCGGCCCAAAAAAATTTGCCAAAATCCCCTGCTATATTCTTCTGTTGGTATTCACTCTCGTTTTGAGTTGCTTGGTGGACTGGATGATTGCACTCTCCCACAGTAATAAGGAAAAAACAACACATATTGGCCATTTTGACACTTTATTCATTTTACACTGTCAGGGACCTCAGTAGCGTGTGGAAGATCCATACGCAGCCACAACAGCTTGGCACCTCCTCCTCATGCTGGTCACCAGCCTGGTCACACACTGCTGTGGGATGGCATCCCATTCCTCGGTGCCAATCAGGTGCCAGTCACACACCTGTGACTGGCATACACCTGCCAGCACTTGAAGCTCAAAACGAGAGTGAATACCAACAGAAGAATATTGCAGGGGATTTTGGCACATTTTTTTGGGCCGCTACCCACACGGTTAGCTGTGTTGCTCATTCCACGAATGCATGATCCTTACAAGTTGTACCTCGTTGTAAAGGTGACTAATCAGGCTTTCCAACGATATAAAATACAATACCAATTGGTATTATTAAAGGGGAGGAATAATCGAACGAAATAACGTTTCCAAACTTGTTTTTAGGAGTTTATTTTATGCCTCGATTTGCCGTGAAGCTAGAACATTGGTAGTGTGTTCCGACATTATTTTATTGTATTGTAATTTCTTTGTGCATAATGTACTCTATGGGGTATTAGTATATCCATGGGTGATGCTTTTCACTTAGGGAATGGAAAATATGTATTCAAATGTACTGTGTCCAGATGTGTGCAAGATGAATGTAAAATAAATAAATAAAATAAATAAGCAACAGTTGTGAAACACACTACAGAGTAATGCCATCCTAGAGCATGCAACAAAATATAACATGATGTAGCATACAGAAGAAAGTGTTTACTGAAGTACAAGAGTGAATGATTTCATATTTAGCTGTGTGTACCACAGTGTTATAATGCTTCTGCATTATGTAATTTGTTCCTATAACATGCTTGACCCTCCACCTCTGCCACTCCAGCAGTGCCCTCTACTGTTCAGAGTGAAGCCACTGCAGGACCAGATCCTTACAGCATACTGAAGACCGTGCCATTGATGAGTGCATTTTGGCCACGAAGGCACCGCACAGGATGAAGCAGTATATGAAGGATAATGGTGAAAAAATGGCACACTTGCCATCAAACACTGAACTGAAACTGTGCAATATCAATGTTTTCATCCATTAAGTGATCGTAAGGTAAAATGTATATGCTTTATAAAGGACAAAAGGCTTTTTAATAATTTCTCGGAGAGGTTTTGGGTAGGTTATTGGACACCTAGATATCCACCCCCCTGTACTGATCCAAAATAATTCCCACATGAAAATGATAAAAAGGTGAGTTAAATGAGTCAAAACGGTTGATTTGCACTGAAATGTATGATTAGTTTAAGATTTACAGCTATTCACATTTTAGCCAATTTGGACAGGTTTGGAGACCCTGGGTACATCAGGCTACACTGCTTACATTTCGTGTCATAGATCTTTAGTAGTTCTGTATATCACCCTGTGATTATTGAATGCTTGTGGACAAGGAGTTTATGATCCAGGAAATGTGTAGTTTTACCTGTTTCACTTATGTAGCTCTCAGTATTTTGAAGAAATATGTTATTTTTTGCATTTTTTTGAAAAGTTTTGCTTGCATTTCCGGCACTTTATTTTGACTTCAATTATGAAAATAAACAAATCTAAGTTTGTACAAAAAATGGTACACCGGTTTTGTTTCATTTAAGCCATTTACCAAGTTTATGTGATGCTCACACCTGGAGTTATAAAGCCTTAAACATGAGTACCCCCATGATTTACCAAATATGCCATCTGCGCTAAGGGGTTAAATGAAATGGCATCATTTGTATTTGATTATCTAGAGTGCCAGCACACTCATGGCACAGTCTATTCCACAGTATTTACCATGTCTCCCAGTGGAAAGTGATGCTCACACAAGCTTTCATGCACTATCCTCAGTGACTTGTATGTTATTTCACATGTCCTCAAAGCAAATCAAAGCAAATACAAATCTAAACCTTTCTCTTTTATTTTCTGTTTCATATCAAAACATTTGATCTTCAAAGTGAGATTGAGCACTCCGATTGTATAATTTTTTTAAAAATATCTATGTATTCATAAATTATACTTCTAGTATCTTTAAAAAGACAAGTAGTGCAAGCATGTCTGACTAAGTTGACAGGTGCCGGAGGTGTGAGGTAGAAGTCTTAAAGAAAAAGGAGGTAAAGATTTTTACTTTTAAAAATAAGTTAAGCATATATACAGCAGGCTGTTTGTCTAATTACATTACGGTGTTTCACCGTACATAATACCATCATTTACAGTTCATCCATTTACAATTCCGTACCCCTGTTATTTTAACTGTAAAATTCACAGACATTTTTTACAGCGCATGAACACTTTTTTTCCTTGTTAATGGATACCTTGAGTGTGTCCCAATACTCGAAAAATGCACCCTTCTTTCCTCCACTACCACCTCCTCTTCTCCGTGCGCCGGAAACGGATCTTTGTGTCCTAATCTAATGTTGCTGATTTCATATTAATTGCATATTAATTGTTAGATACTAATTAATGGCTCAACGTGAACCACAATGTCAGGTACATACATTGTATACTGTACATGCAACTACTTGTACTTGAAACATACAGGCAGTTTTGAATACTTCTGGGTAGAAGAGGAGTGGAGGAAAGGAGTGTAAGAAAGGACGTGGAGAGTTTTGGGACACAGCCCTTGTCTATCCTTCCTAGGGGAAGCCATGAAAGCTGCTGGTTAATGTGAGGAAGCTTGGTAACCCTACCCACAATGCCTTGCGTGACCCTCCAGCATACCAGAGCCCTATAACCAGGGGTGCGTCCCAATACTCAAAAAATGCATCCTCCTTTCCTTCACTACTACCTCCTCTTCTCCGCGCCCTGAAAACTGATCTTTGTGTCTTAATGATCCATGTTAATTATTACATATTAATTAATGCCTCGACGCAAACATTTTATACTGTACATGCAAATACTTGTACCTGAAACGTACAGGCAGTTTTAATTTCAGGTAGGACACAGGTAGGTAGGGCACAGCCATAGTTTGTGTTTGGTACTTTTATAATTAACTGGTGAACGGTGTTGGAAATTAGTATTGGCTATAAACCTTAGACCGAGCACATCTGTTTCAAGTTTGTAACTTGAAGCAATGTTAAATTGTATTGTTAAGGCAATGTTTTACTGCCTGGGTTTTCAACAGGATTCCGCGGATTGCAATATTACCTCCGCCCCCCCCAACCCCTGGCCCATAATCGAAATCTTTGCGCAAACTGCGCGTGACGCCTGAATTTGTATCGACTTACCCCGTAACCACGTATGCAATAACTGTTACAAAAAAAAGTCAAATTCGCTAAGAATTCTTTATGTTAATCAGCTAATTAAACTGCCAAGAAAAAGCTATGGTTTACAGCTGGGTGCAATTCTTGAACAATAACTGCCCTGTGAAGAACTACTTCAAAGTGAGGCATCGCAGGGTCCCATGGTTACCGTCTCCAAAATGAATCAAGGAACGCGAAGACGCTGCTTATAAGAGAAGACCGATATTCAGCAGGAGAAACATTTAAAGTATGTATTAAATGAACGTGGAAAAAACCCGTCTCACCTGGGGAACGGGCTGGAGAGCGGAATTCAATCACACACTCAATTAAGACTTTGAGCATAATGAGATAATGAACGGGAGACGGAGAATAAAAGGCTGGTGCCGAGCCAAGAAAATAACAGACTTTTCCTTCTTGCGATATTCCGTGAGAGCATTAAGTCGCCACAGGTGCGACCTCACCTGAGGAATGATAGCTATCAGAGTGGCAGGTGTAGCTACTCACCAGCGCGGGCAGAGCGGACGACTGGAGGTTATGAATACGCTGAAGATTTATTTTTCTGTCAGCTGTATGTGTCCGTTTTTTCTGTCGGAAATATCCTGTCATTGTTCTTGTGTAATTTACAGCTAAAGTAAGCAGTCTTGTAACAATGGGCATTACCATGGCTTCTCATGGACACTACCATGGCTTCTCATGGACACTACCATGGCTTCTCATGGACACTGATATACTGAATTACTGATCTAATTTCAGTGATCCTATCATTTATTTTACATTAATAGTGCCACATAATTAGAACTGTCATGCTAATTAGGCATAGACTATAGTCATTCAGTATTTGCCCTGAAGCTTGAATTAAATTGGTTTATTTTTTCTAATCACAACCACGGTTTGGAGACTTCAGCAGTCACCAATAATAACCTGTCCGACAGTTTTATCACGAGCTGTGTTTGTGAAGAAATAAAGCTCACGCTTTCTGTATATGTCTTTGTCAAATTTAAGAACAAATGGCTAGCAACTCAATGCATTTCATTACTGGCATTTAGCGACTTACGCTACTTTTTTTTTTGCATAGTATCCATTTAAACAGCTGGATATTGATGTAATTCAGGTAACGCACTTTGCTCTACGGCTGTGTCCTACCTGGGAATTGAACCTGCAAACTTTGGATTACAAGCACAGTTTCCTAACCATTATACTACACTGCCGCCAGTGCAAACTGAAAGGTTGCAGGTTCAATTGCCAGTTGGTGTGCCCTTGTGCAAAGGTAGTTAACATCGATCGCTCCAGTAAAAAAACATCCTGCTGTATGCATTGTGTACAATTGTACGTAAAATGTAATCTGTATAAATTACTCATAAGAACATCTGCTAAATGGCGACGTGTAATGGAAATTAATGCGTGTAGCAGCTTGCCGGGTCAGGCGGAAGAGGCAAAGATCCCTCTGGGTATTCGAGTCCCTGTCTTGATGCAGTACTCGATGCTCTACTCTAGCTTGTAGGTAATTGGCAAACATACATGAGAGAGGAATGGCCTTCTTTCATCATTTTTAGTTAGCATGTTTTTTTGTTAGCAATGTCATTTCCATACGCTAAAAATCCACACGGATACAGACCATTACATCAACGTGTGTCGCTTCTGTCTGCGAGCGATTGCTAAACTCGTGACTTTGACCCATTGCGAGCGGTTTGTGATCCTCATTTTTGCTGTTTCTGGCTGTTTTGAGTCACTTATGAAGCGCAGTATTTTAGCCGGTAACGCCTCTTGGGGTTGTTTATGAAATATTGCCTTGTCAGAACAGGATATATGATTAACCATAAAATGATCTGCCAATAAACCTGACGATATAAATGCATCATTGGCTGATTTTATATTGGCCGTATATTTATCTCCCAGCATGCACTTTTGTGAAAGCAACTAGTGAGGATCTAGGGGGGGATAATGGGAACGGTTCTTAAACACGTCGCTGCATCATTACTCAGCTGTATACTTTCAAGGACCCCTTTAGCTGAAACAAAAGCAATTATTTACACAAATGAAGTGAGAACGGGGTGTTAATAATCGTACATTCAGCGTGGGGTTATGAATATACAGTATCACAGTGCCAAATCAGAGAATGCGCACTCATTTAATGTGTGTGTATGCGTGTGTGTGTGTGTGTGTGTGTGTGCAACCATAAAATGTATAAAGCCATCAACAGTAGTACTCAGCGGTTGCTGCATCACTAATGCATGATGGGAGGATCACAAAAACACATCTCCTAATGGAGTACTGTAGATAATGTGCAAACTGTGGCCACGCCAAACTGTGTGAAAAG